>JACEEZ010026243.1:40000-57500 GCA_016584305.1 Chionoecetes opilio | reverse complement strand
TAACACCTAGGGTTCAAAATGTATATTCCGTAGCCATAAAGAACATTGATTGAATTACTAGTACCTTAACCCCACTGTTAATGACATGAACACATCCTAATGTACTAAATTAAGAACATAAGGAAGCTACAAGAGGCTGGGAGGCCTACACGTGGTAGTTCCTGTTACTTAACACTACCTACATCCACCTTTCATCCCCATCCATAACACTGTCTAGCTTCCTTTTAAAACTCCCTTCTACTAATAATTATAATAAATCACCCATTCCTTCGTCTACATTACTCCTGCCACACTAACTGACCTACTTGTAACTTAAATTCCAACACAATTCCGCTTAACACTAACAGAAGTAACGGTAAGGTAACATTGACCAACTACTAAGCGGCGAAGAAAATAGTAACCTCAGTCGTGGGGTAGTTAGTGTGGAGTCAATAGGGAGTTTCAAAAAGAGGCTGGACAAGTGTTATAGATGGGGATGAAAGGTGGATGTAGGTAGTGTTAAGTAACAGGAACTACCACGTGTAGGTCTCCCAGCCTCTTGTAGCTTCCTTATGTTCTAACCACGGGGCGTCTTGTCTGGTCTAGCAAGTTGCATGTCTGGCTACCCCTCCCTCATACTGTAGCACATGTTATCCTGGTGTAGCTTGTAAGTTTCTCCTTCAATTCATTCACCGCCTCCCGGGGCTACGGTTCGGTAAGCTCCCAGCCGTGACAGTGAGCCATGGTTCCCGCCACAACACGCGCTCCCTCCCCCCTTCCACCAAGAGCTCAAGAAGACACACAAGTGAGACGTCTGAAGGTTAACATGACAAACAATAGCGTAGCAGGTGTGTGTGTGTGTGTGTGTGTGTGTGTGTGTGTGTGTGTGTGTGTGTGTGTGTGTGTGTGTGTGTGTGTGTGTGAAGTGGAAGATATATTTATTTGTGTTGTCATGGAGAGCTTAAAGTAATCGTCCAGACCATTTCATCATTCCTGATTTAATGCAATCAAATCATAGCCATTAACGAGTATATCAACAATACGTCGTCACTTTTTGTATCCAGTCAGCCGTTTTTAAATAATCCGCAATCAAAATCTGCAAATTCCCCGAGTTTTCAAAACGCTCTCAAGGTTTGCAGACGCTCAGGCTCAGGCTCGGTGACGCAGCATCAGGGAGGCTCATCTTCCCGCGCTGATCAGAGAGGCACGTAAACACAGAGATAAATATAGTACTTGAAGATATTTGGGTGTTTCTGATAGATTTGTTTTGCTATATGCCACATGCATGCATCCTTTATGGGTGCAGCAAGACAGCTGTGCCTTTCGAGAAAAGTTTGCACACGGAAAGGAGTGGCGTGTGTAGGGTGATACACGCCTATAGTGTGTTGGGGCGAGCAGTTGTGTTGAGAAACGGCGCCCCCCCGTAAGACAAGTGACTCAGTCCAACACCATACCAGACCAGGTGGCCCTGTTAGACAGGGACGCCAGGACTCGCAGCAGAGGTGGACCACCACGACCGAGGCTTTGCCTCTTAACAAGACCAAGTAAACCAGTTGTGGAGTGGGCGTGCCCTGTGGTGAGAGACCCTGTGGTGGTGTGGCTGTCACACTTTCTGCCTTCCCGCCCGCATATTTTCCAACTCTATGCTGTAGTTAATGCTAGTATGTGGTTTCCGAGTAATGACGTTTGACTGTAGCTCCAAAACTAACCATAGGATTTTCTCGAAAGTACCTTCATTGTGATTCCCACATACACATGGTTTAACCTTATTTACCAATCCATGTTTTGGAGAAGTGCCAGGTCCTCCTGCTGAACCTCAGGCTCTGCTAACACCTGTTAATCCACCTCTTACTCGGGCTCAAACATATAGGATCCCATGACAATCTGAGGTTCGTTTTCCTCATAGTATACGCGACCAGCGTCATTTCTTTCGGTGTCAGATTGAGCATCGTACTCTAGATCTGTCACAGCGACAGATTCACTGTCTGACACCGAAGTACAATCGCTCATCATAACATTTACCGACAGGTGTCAGACAGTGTCTGCGGGCGTCCCTGTTCTGACGTCATCAATAACAGTCGTAGCCCTGTTGGAGGGAAGATTTTTTTTTTCGCGCGCTTTTTACAAAAGTCGTGTTTTTACGGAAATAAGGCCTGGAAATCAATTATTTTTGGTGGATTAGGTGTTTTGAATGTACATTCAACATAATTCGGCAAAAAAAAATTGGGTCTGGACGATTACTTTAAGAACGACAGGTGTGTGTGGTGGGGGAGAGAGGAAGGAGGTGAAAGTAGTAGTAGTAGTATAGTAGTAGTAGTAGTAGTATAGTAGTAGTAGTAGTGGTAGTGGTAGTGGTAGTGGTAGTAGTAGTAGTAGTAGTATAGTGGTAGTGGTAGTAGTAGTAGTAGTAGTAGTAGTAGTAGTAGTAGTAGTGGTGGTAGTAGTGGTGGTGGTGGTGGTGGTGGTGGTGGTGGTGGTGGTGGTGTGGTGGTATGGTAGTAGTAGTAGTAGTAGTAGTAGTAGTAGTAGTAGTAGTAGTAGTAGTAGTAGTAGTAGTAGTAGTAGTGGTGATGTCATGCCGTGCCGTGAAAGAAGGCGAGAGGAAGGGAAGGAGTGATGGAGGAGGGAAGTGCGTGTAGGCTATAGATGGGCCTGCCTGCGTGCATCCCCTGCTACGCAATCCCGCTACACACACGTGATCTAGGGGTGAACTAACCTGACTTAATGCCTGCTGTACCCCTTCCCTCGTCTGGCATACGCTGTCCATACATACATACGCATACCATATATCCATACACATCCACTGCTTAACGACGTCTATTTTTTATATGAAAAATTTGGATCTTAATCCTAAAGTGACCGTGTACTGATGATAATATAACTGAACTAATGTCAACCTATCAGCTACCGTCAACAACACTATAGTCGCCACTGCACTAATGTCGCCAGCCGCCATATATTAGGAATGTTAGCATCACTACAGACTTGTATGTGCCACTGAAGAGGCATGCACAGTAGTTTATATTATGTACCTGTCTTCAGTGGCACAGACAAGGCTGTAGTGATGCTAACATTTGTAATATATGTATGGCGCCTGGCGACATTAGTGCAGTGGCGCCTAGTGTTGTTGACGGTAGCTTGCTTACATTTGCCTGTCAACCATGTAAATAGCCAGCCTAAAATTAGCATCAGCAGCCTATGCCATAAGGTCCCTGGCTGCCTGGCTGGCGTGCACCCGTCTGGCACGCATGTCACCGCCTCGCCCCAATGCAGGGCCTGACTCAACCCCGCGCCAAGTCTGCAGGTCAACCAACCAACGTGCATGCACTGCCTGCCTGCCAAGCCCCACACCCGGCATGCACACACACACGCACACACACACACTCCCCTGACGGAAGACGAGAGAAATCATGGGGTGAATCATAAGAACTTAAGCTACAAGAGGCTGGGAGACCTACACGTGGTAGTTCCTGTTACTTAACACTACCTACATCCACCTTTTATCCCCATCCATAACACTGTCTAGCCTCCTTTTAATTAAAACTCCCTATTGACTCCCCACGACCAATCATCTACAGCCCTATTTGTGAACCAGTTTCTCCCTATTTCTTTTTTAATTTACATTTACGCTTAATCGCGTTACTATTCCCTCATTCCAAAACTAATATAATAAATCGATGGGTTGCAAGCGTTGTATTGCCTCTCTACTGTCATACACTCGCCACCACCGCCTCTCAAAACGCCGGTGACGCCTCAAGGCCGCGGCTCGTGTCCTAAATAGCATTGACGTCGCGATGATTATAAGTGTGCGCGCTAAACACAACCTCATGCAATTGTGTGTGTGTGTGTGTGTAAGCAGAGGGCACTGACTGGGAGATAGAAGGACACTCTCTCTCTCCCTCGCTATTTTTTGGCGGAAAATAAGTAGGAGGCGGCGAGCCTTTGAACGTGGTTTGGAAGAGACTATATATAATACACGAAATAGACGAATAAGACTACGCGGCTAGATATATAAACAACGAATATACGAAACTACGATATATATATATATATATATATATATATATATATATATATAACAAACTGTACGTACAGTACCTATACCCTATATCCTTCTACCGCCAACAACACTATAGTCGCCACTGCACTAATGTCGCCAGGGGTCATATATTACGAATTTTAGCATCACTACAAACTTGTATGTGTCACTGAAGAGGCATGCACAGTAGTTGATATTATGTACCTGTCTTCAGTGGCACACACGTCTGTAGTGATGCTGACATTCGTAATATTCGCCTGGCGATATTAGTGCAGTGGCGACTATAGTGTTGTTGACGGTAAGAGTGGCAAGTGATAGGTGAGGCAGGCAAGTGTTCGAAGCGAGGTGTAGGTAATGTGTTGTGAAGTAGGTGACACAAGGAAGCTACACCCCAACACGGAAGTGGCAGCGGGAAGGTGTTGGCCGATAGCGAGTGCCCTGATAAGACGCGGGAAGGGAAGGGGGAGAGATTGGGGTGTGTGTGTCTTATCTCGGGGTCACACACACAGTAGGACCGAGCAGTGACCTTCTGACCTTTGATACACCGCCTGTAACCCTCCCACCACCCTCTCTCTCTCCGCCCACTCTACTATAGACGCCGGAATTTTAAAGCTACAGTTACCAACCAACCAACCGCCGCCGCCACCACTAGGCTTGTTACGCCCCTATCTTAAACTAGTAACACCAAAACCAATAGGAATAACAATAATAACAATAAAATATAACTCAATTTCATCAGGCAATATTCATGTTACTACCATTACAAGATATATATAAGAGCATCATCACTGTATTCTTATGTATTTGCATCTTATTCTTATGTATTCTTCAATAAATTACTGTAGTAGTGGTTTTGTATTGTATATAATGTACTACACACATTTGATTTCGTATACTGTATGTGTGTGTGTGTGTGTGTGTGTGTGTGTGTGTGTGTGTGTGTGTGTGTGTGTGTGTGTGTGTGTGTGTGTGTGTGTGTGTGTCACGTACAGTATTCAAACATTAGCAAGTTCTTAAATCGATGTTACTTATGAAAACTGAAACAAAATGACAAGTAACCAAAAAATTATACCCATGTAAAAACCCAACATCAGTAAACAGGTGCAACAGTAAACCCAACAGCAGTAAACAGGTGCAACAGTAAACCCAACATCAGTAAACAGGTGCAACAGTGAAACCCAACAGCAGTAAACAGGTGCAACAGTAAAACCCAACATCAGTAAACAGGTGCAACAGTGAAAACCAACAGCAGTAAACAGGTGCAACAGTGAAACCTGACAGCAGTAAACAGATGCAACAGTAAAACCCAACAACAGTAAACAGGTACAACAGTGAAACCCAACATCAGTAAACAGGTGCAACAGTGAAACCCAACATCAGTAAACAGGTGCAACAGTGAAACCCAATATCAGTAAACAGATGCAACAGTAAAACCCAACAACAGTAAACAGGTACAACAGTGAAACCCAACAGCAGTAAACAGGTGCAACAGTGAAACCCAACAGCAGTAAACAGGTGCAACAGTGAAAACCAACAGCAGTAAACAGGTGCAACAGTGAAACCCAACAGCAGTAAACAGGTGCAACAGTGAAAACCAACAGCAGTAAACAGGTACAACAGTGAAAACCAACAGCAGTAAACAGGTGCAACAGTGAAAACCAACAGCAGTAAACAGGTGCAACAGTGAAACCCAACAGCAGTAAACAGGTACAACAGTGAAAACCAACAGCAGTAAACAGGTGCAACAGTGAAACCCAACAGCAGTAAACAGGTGCAACAGTGAAACCCAACAGAAGAGTCAAAAGGTGTATGTGTGAAGTGCGCTGCTCAGACGGCCTACATGTGTAAGCCTACGAGAAGGGAGAGAGAGAGAGAGAGAGAGAGAGAGAGAGAGAGAGAGAGAAGAGAGAATATGGCGACAGGAAGTGGTGGAGAGAAGTGGAAGAGGAAGGAGTGGAGGGAGGGAGGGAGGGAGGGAGGGAGGGAAGGGAAGGGAAGGGAAGGGAAGGGAAGGGAAGGGAAGGGAAGGGAAGGGAGGGAGGTAGAGAGAGGGGCACTCAACTCCACATGACGGAAGAGAAGGAGGGAGGGAGGGAAGGTGAACAGGTGGCGTAGAGAGAGAGAGAGAGAGAGAGAGAGAGAGAGAGAGAGAGAGAGAGAGAGAGAGAGAGAGAGAGAGAGAGAGAGAGAGAGAGAGAGAGAGAGAGAGAGAGAGAGAGAGAGAGACACACACACACACACACTACTACTACTACTACTACCTCCTCTCTCCCCCCAAAGTGCGGACAATGCCACCCACTCAAAACTCACTCACTCCTGTCTTCCCACGGCTGCTGTGAGTAACAATGACCTTGACGGGGGCAAAAACTCGGTCCCACGCCCTCACAACACACCACCACCACCACTACTGTTACTACTATCACTTTACAACCACTACTACTACTATTACTACTACCACCACCACTACTGTTACTACTATCACTTTACAACCACCACTACTACTATTACTACTACCACCACCACTACTGTTACTACTATCACTTTACAACCACCACTACTACTACCACCACCACTATAGTTACTACTATCACTTTACAACCACTACTACTGAATAACACACACCACCACCACTAATGTTACTGCTATCACTTTACAACAACCACTACTAATACACTACAACTGAATAACACACCACCACTACTACTATATACTACTAAATAACACATCACCACCACTACTACTGTTACTAAGATCAATTTACAACCACCACCACTACTACTATGAATCACATACAGACACACACACACATTGCGGTTCCTTCTTTGTTCCGTCATTTGCTCAAGATTGACGTTATCATCTTATCAATCAATCCGTCGTGGAGGAAGAATGACTGGAATGATTGGGGGCACATGACGTTGATACGATGAAAAGAGTGAGAGAGAGAGAGAGAGAGAGAGAGAGAGAGAGAGAGAGAGAGAGAGAGAGAGAGAGAGAGAGAGAGAGAGAGAGAGAGAGAGAGAGACGTGGTTAACGAAGACAAATAGAAAACAAGGAAAATTATCTATAAACAAAACCAAAGCTAACAGAGAAAAAATTCGCAATCAAGGAAGAAGATTGCGCGCGCGATAAATAAGGAAGAGAAAAGAAACTAGGAGGAAACTGATGGTGGTGGGTAGTAGGGAGTCTACGGCACCTCTCACCCGCCCCCCCAGCCCGACCTAGACAAGGCAGACCGAGAGAGCCAGACATCGTACTTTTGACCTTGAAAACGCCGCCACCGCTGAAGGGAGAAGGGGGGAGTGGGAGGAGCCAAGAGCGGGGAGGAAGGGAGAGGCGGGAGGGAGTGAGGGGGAGCTGTGAAGGTTATGGAGGCCACCAGTGTTGTGTGAATGTGCCAGGCCAGCCACCAGCCTTCACATCACAGGCTTGCCGCACGCACATAGGGGGATGTGTGTGTGATGGAAGGGAGGAGAAAGGGTGTATATGTGGTGTATGTATGTATGTATTGTACACAGGTTTATGGGAAGTGTGTGTGTATGTGTGTGTGTGTGTACGGAGCTACGTTCAAGAGTGAGTGAGTGAGTTGCCAGCTGATGTATAACGCGTTCGTTTTCTTCTTGTCTTAACCTTCTTCTATTCTTCTCTATAGCTTCCCCCTTCCGTGCTTGCCTCATCCCTGCTTAGTAAGACAGAACAATGACGTCAGACTTATAGTTCAAATCATGATGTATGGCCAAGAGATGACGTTTCCAAGAGTTCTCGTTAATTTCAACTAACAATAATACCTATTTGAATCCATCATTAGTTCGTAGTACTGACACAAAGCTCGTTTAATCACTCCCCTCACAAAACAACAAATAAAAAAAGCTTCCCCAGTCAGTCGGTCGTCTTTAAAACGCATCGCCACACACACACACACACATCCGGGCGGTGGGGCGGCGAGGGCCAGGCGGCGCCCTAGAAATTTCTTGCTTACGGTCTAACATCTCACGTGCCTCGGATTCCTCGACTCGTCTCCGTGCCTCCCTCCCTCCTTCCCCCTAGCGACCAGCCACCACTCACTACACTACTACGACCACTTCCCTTCCCCCAATGCCCCCTGGCCCGTGCCCTTCCCAGCCACCCTCGGGCACTGGCAACGCGCTTGTAACGAAGGGTATTAATAGCTCCTCATGTTTACATCTCGCTGTGACGAGGGTTAGCACTTCCGTCGCCGCAGAGATTGACAAAACTTCGGTGTTGATTACCTAGGCAACTTAGGGAAGCTGATCTAAGCTAAAAGGCGTCAACTCATTAATCAACAGCTGTCATGCATAAAATTTAGCCTATCTTGCGAGCCTACTATAGTAAACGGCGACTTCCTGATTCTTGTGAGATGTTAAGGCGTTTTCTGCGGGGATCCTGATTGCAACCGAAAAATTTTCGGTTGCTCAAATTTCGATCCCTGTTCAACCATCCAGGGAAGATGATTGGCCCGACCCGCAAACATTTGTTGTTGTTGTTGTGACCGTTTGCAACCGAAAATTTTCCGATTGCAACCAAAAATCCCCCGCAGAAAATGCCTTTAGTAAAATATCCTTTTCGTTAGTAAACATTGCACCATTTCTGACACATGCATGATCTTGGCTCGCGTTTGTAGTCTGCGTGCGAATGTTCAAAACAATGTGAGGGTGTTATTGTGTTGTCACGGGTCAAGATAAGTGTCAAGATTTGCATAGCCACGACAAGACGTTCTCTGTCCACCCGGCAACAAGTCTTGCTCGGCCCCGTCTGTGGTGTTACATATACGTCTCCCCCCCCCCCCCCCCCCACACACACACTACTGTACTGACATTCTGACAACCACACAGACATCGTGCAATATGACGTGTGTATGGGAAGAATGAAGGTTGTCCCGTCTGCCTGTCTTGCCCAGTATTTTCGCGCCCTTTTGATGGCAGCGGCGGCGGCGGTGGTGGTGGTGGACGGGTGTCGGCTGTGGGGCGGCGCGGCATCAGCTGGGTGGCGGCTCACGTGGGTGTAGCGCCCGTCACAACACACCTACAGGCCTGCCTTCTCCGCGCCACCCAGGCCTCACACCCTTCCCTCACACCTCGCCATGCTGTATATGACTTATTATATGGATGCATTAGCTAGGACACCACCCCAAACAATGCATGTGTGTGTGTGAGTGCGTAGAGTGGAGCGGTGGGTGCGTGCGGGGTCCCGAAATGCGCGCCACATGGTCGCCGCCTAGCCTCGCCCCGGCCCTCGCGTCGCCACGTGGGGAACCTTGCACCACTGTGGCGTCAGGCGGTGATTGTGGCGGTAGTGGTGCTTGCCCGCCCTGCCGTCACCACGCATCTGATAACAGCGCCCTGTGATAACGCCAAGACGCCGTGCTGTGCCGCAGATAGGGGCGGGAGGACGCGTATCCCTGTGTGGGTGCGGCGTGGTCCGGGGCGGGGCGGGGCGAGGCTACGCTCAGAGTCAGCCGGTCGATGGTCGTCATGGCGACGGAATCAGCTGTCCCTGTACACCACCACCGCTTTACCGCCACTCGTGTGTTGCGGTCCACGCGTCACCGGCCACCACCACACACGTTATGGGAACACCAGCGATGCCTATGAAACACCCTGGCTACTTTACTACCTCTCTTGATGTAACATACGTGAGAAAACTTAGAATACCCGTGTAAGCGAATGCCGGTAAACGCGTTGCCTTGTCGTCCGCCGCACCGCCAGTCAGCTGATGGTTCCCGCCAGCCGCCCACCCAACACACCATTCATGACACACACACACACGATCATGTAACCCCGCTCGTTTACTACACCACCATTAGCTACACACACTGCTTCCTGCCATGCCGTAGTGTCTTGCCACCTAAACCCCTTGATCCCCCCCCCCCCCCCCCCCGCTCGTGACCGTGACGTGACAGCGGCAACCACGCATCCCCACAGCTGACACTATCCTCCCTCACCCCGCCCTGTGACTCAGCAACCTACTTACAGACACATGTCTAAACAATAGATATCATTCAGGCTTTTCAAAGGTCGCTGCTTGAATGAAGGTGTAAAACAAAGGAGAGGAGGAGGCGTGACGCGATATCTTTCTTTCTAACCTTTCCATGCTCTTCATTCTACACTGCCGCTACACACACACACACACTTATACACTCATTCTTTCACACACACACACACACACACAATAACTATCATCAGCATCAGTAACATCTTCAGTACATTCTTCTCTATATATTGTGTTGTTGCTTTTCCTGTATGCCTTCGGGTGAGAATAAAATTGATGATGATGATTATTATTATTCAGTTAGTAGACATGGCAGATTTTTTGTCTAACATGACCTATACTTCGTCCTACACAATATGTACTATAATAATTCCAAAAATGTTTCAACCTAACCACCATATCTTGGCTCAGTTGATGAAGTTATACAAATACATCAAACAAAGGTTACCATACTACTATTACTACCAAAAAGTTATCTTGAACATTTACTGTCTTAACTAATCTACTCATCATCCCATCTGTATGCATAATAACTTTAAATAAAAAAAAATAAAAAAAAAGTAGCATCTATAAAAATCAACTTTTAGTCAAACACAAAATCTTCGTAAATCAATGACAATCACTTGAAAGAATGTGGTATTTCTCCTAAAGGTTCCATTCGTACACCTTAGTTTGTTAGTAAGCATGTCAGTCAGTGTAGTGTTAGGATGTGGTATACTCGGTGAGGCGGCAATACACATCAGCTGTTCATTGTCGCTGACGTATACTCTCCCCCCCCCCTTCCCCCTCCCCCTCCTCCCTCGCACTCCTCCCCCCTCCTCTTCACTCCTTCCCCCTCCTCCCTCGCACCCCTCCCTCTCCTCTTCACTCCTTCACCAGCTGTTACGCTTTTGTGCGGCGAGGGAGACAAGAGCGCGGGAGACCAGAGAAAAAAAAGGTACTATGGACATCTCTTACACAATACAGCAACAGAGAGAGAGAGAGAGAACTACATATATATACAAAACATGGCTTTATCAATATAGAAGATAGATAGATAGAGTATGTGTGAGAGAAACTTATGTTGTTCTATTCTTGATATGGGGTAGTGTATGCGAGAGAGAGAGAGAGAGAGAGAGAGAGAGAGAGAGAGAGAGAGAGAGAGAGGGGTAGCCCAACACAGTACCTTGCTCAGCTTCTCGCCGTCGTGGTGGGGCAGGAGGGTCTTGAGCGACGCAAAGCCCGCGTTGATGCTCTGCATACGCCGCCTCTCATTGCTGTTGGCGATCTCCCGGCGAATACGCTTCTCCTGCTCCATGGCGGACTTTGGGGACACCGGCCGCCCGCTTAGCCTGGTGGGGGGAAGAACGTAAGACATATTACTAAGAGAAAACACCTATTATAATTATCTATGTTGCTAAATATATTAACTGTATATCGTATAAACAAGTATCTATATTTAGTCAGTCAAAATCTTATAATGGGGGAGGGACATAACTTATGAAACATACTACTACTATTAAAATACCTGTAATATCTATGCTACTAGAAAAATCAGACTAACATATCGACAAACATCTTATAAGAACATAAGAACATAAGAAAATAAGGAAGCTACAAGAGGCCGCGAGGCCTACACGTGGTAGTTCCTGTCACCTAACACTACCTACATCCACCTTTCATCCCCATCCATGAACCTATCCAGCTCCCCTTTAAAGCTCCCTAATGACTCCGCACTAACTACCTGTCTACTGAGACCATTCCACTCATTCACCACCCTATTTGTGAACCAGTTTTTCCCTATTTCCTTTCTAAATCTACGCTTTTCCAGCTTGAATCCGTTACTTCTTGTTCTACCCTGGTTAAAAGCCGTAAGAACTTTTCCTACCTCTCCTTTATTAAATCCCTTTATCCACTTAAAAACTTCTATCAGATCGCCCCTTACTCTGCGTCTCTCGAGTGAGTGTAATTTTAATAACTTCAATCTCCTCTCATAACTAAAGTTACGCATCCCTTGTATCATTTTGGTCATCCTTCTCTGCACTTTTTCTAACAACACTATATCCATCCTGTAATATGGAGACCAAAACTGAACTGCATAGTCTAGGTGAGGCCTGACTAGAGCCAGATAAAGCTTTAGAATAACTTCCGCACTTCTACTTTTAACACTTCTGGTAATGAATCCTAATACTCTATTAGCTCTATTTCTGGCCTCAATACATTGTTTCCTAGGTCGGAGGTCTGGGCTCACCCTCACTCCAAGATCTTTTTCACCTTCTGATCTTTTCAGCGATACATTGCTTATGGTATATCTATTACCAGGGTTTTTTCTACCAACATTCATAACGCTACATTTATCAATATTAAATTCCATCTGCCATCTGACTGCCCACTCGTTAAGTTTATCTAAGTCTCCCTGCAATATGTTTACGTCAGACTGTGATCCAATAATCCTACCTAACTTAGTATCATCAGCAAACTTGCTGATATCACTGCTAATCCCACTATCCAAGTCGTTGATTTAAATCAAAAATAGTAATGGTCCCAAAACAGACCCTTGTGGAACTCCACTTGTCACCAGTCCCCATTCAGATTTGGAACCATTAATTGTAACCCTTTGTTGCCTATTACTTAGCCAAGCTCTGATCCAATGAAGAACCTTCCCATCTATACCATGAGCCCTAACCTTATTTAAGAGTCGCTCGTGTGGTACTTTGTCAAATGCCTTACTAAAGTCCAGATATATTATATCATAATCCTTATCATTATCTGCCGTCTCATAAACTTTCCTATAAAAACTCAATAAATTGGTGAGACATGACCTACCCTAGGTGAATCCATGTTGTGAATCATTGATCAAACTATGTTTATCTAAGTGCTCTCTAATGTTTTTTGCAATAATAGATTCCAATAATTTACCCACCACTGATGTTAGACTTACGGGTCGATAATTTGACTTTAGTCCTCTGTCTCCCTTCTTAAATATGGGAACAACATTTCCTTTCCTCCACAATAATGGCACATCGCCTATCTCAACCGATTTCCTAAAAATGTGCACTAACGACTCACTAACAACCTCCTTGCATTCCTTTAATACCCTGGGATACACTTCATCTGGTCCTGGCGATTTAAATGTTTTCATTTTTTCTATACCCTCCTCCACCATTTCCCTAGTTATCACAATATCTTTGAGTTTCTCCTCATCGCTTCCTTTGAACATCTGTTCACTATCAGGTATCGTCTGTGTATCCTCCTCCGTAAAAACACTTAAGAAATAATCATTTAGACTCCTACACATATCCTCATCCGTATTTAAGACCTCACCCTGTCCTGACCTTAAGGGCCCAACTAATTCCCTTGTCTTTGTTTTATAAACCTGATAGAACCCCTTTGGGTCCCAAAGGGGCTTATAATGGGGGAGGAACATAAGCTATAACACATATTACTACTAGAAAATACCTGTAATATTCATGTTGCTAAATGACTTAACAGTATATCGTAAAAACAAGCATCTTATAAATATAGTCCGTCAATACTACGTAAACTTAGCTATATATAAACACAACTATATATTGACCGATACTTGGGATAAACAAATATAAACAAGTTATTAAACACAGTTGTACTTCTGTAATGTGTGTACGTGTGTATGTATATGTTGATTGCTTATCAGTATTAAATATATCAATAGCATGTGTGTGTGTGTGATTTTTCCTTCAGGGGTAAGGGAAGGGAGGGGAGATAGCAAGGTAAGCTCCAGTCAGCGAAAAAGACGTGTTTGTTTATAGCGAGTGTGTGTGTGTGTGTGTGTGTGTGTGTGTGTGTGTGTGTGTGTGTGTGTGTGTGTGTGTGTGTGTGTGTGTGTTGTCAGCTACTTCAAAATAATAAGCAGATACGTGTCACATCTTCAAACACAAACACACGCAGTTATCAAAGACATTCGGAAGCTTTAAACTGACTCACTGGCTTTCTCTCTCTTTCTCTCTCTCTCTCCTTTAAACTGGTCCCCTTTCTCCTCCTATAACTTCTCCCTTCCCCCTTCCCTTCTTGAATTACCCACACACACATTTACCTCTCGCCGTTCTCTATCCTAGCATTCATTAGTATCCTTTAACTATAAATTTACCAATATTCTACGTTTCGTTAATTAAAATAAGACGAAAAAACATCTCAAGTAGGAACACAATATGATAAAATTTACAAGTACTACAACAATAACAACTACTACAATAACAAACACCCCCCACGAATCACTACACTATCACCGCCGTTAGCATTACATAAGAACGTCACACATACACACACACACACGCGGGCGCCACCTTGTCGACACCAAACCATGTTGCTAAGATAGGGAGCAGCGAGGCTATTAATTTTACTCTTACAAGCTCCTACACCCACATATTACTACCCACCCTCCCTTCAACCTAACTTTTTACCCCCCCCCCCGAAAGCTACCCACCCCTACATAACCCACCCACCCCCACCCAGAAACTATGCCAACGACTCCTCTCTCTCTCTCTCAAGGACCCAACCAGACAGCCAGCCTTCTACTCAAGCCTACTACTATAAAAAAAAAACGACCTACCTACCCTAGCCAAAACTGTGCAGTAGTTGTGGTGGAAGTAGTAGTAGTAGTAGTGGTGGTAGTAATAGTAAAGTAGTAGTGGTAGTAATAGTAAAGTAGTAGTAGTGGTGGTAGTATTAGTAAAGTAGTAGTAGTGGTGGTGGTGGTAGCAGGTAGTAGTAGTGGTGGTAGCAGGTAGCAGGTAGTAGTAGTAGTAGTAGTAGTAGTAGTAGTAGTAGTAGTAGTAGTAGAAGAGACGCAGTAAAGAAGAGAGACAGATGGCAGGAGATGCATGCAGACGAAAAGGGGAGAGGAAGGGAAGGAAAGAAAGAAAGAGAAGGGTAGAAGGGAAGAGCATGCAAGGAAACAGAGGGGAGAGAGAGAGAGAGAGAGAGAGAGAGAGAGAGAGAGAGAGAGAGAGAGAGAGAGGAGAGAGAGAGAGAGAGAGAGAGAGAGAGAGAGAGAGAGAGAAAGCTGAACTTGAACATTTACTGCCTTATCGTATCTACATTTTAACCCATTTGTATGCTTAATAACTGTTTAAATAAAAATAAGAAAGGAAAATCGAGAAATCTATCACAATTTGAAGGTGGTGCATGAGAGAGAGGAGAGAGAGAGAGAGAGAGAGAGAGAGAGAGAGAGAGAGAGAGAGAGAGAGGGGAGAAGAGAGGAGAGAGAGAGAGAGAGAGAGAGAGAGAGAAAAGAGAGAGAGAGAGCCCCACACACAACAATCACAACACACGTGGTCAGCTGTTGGGAAGTAAAAAAAACGGCTTCTCAGATCAGCGATGTTGCCTCCAATGATCGAAGGGAAGCTCAGATTTCAAGGGCTCGGGAGGGAGAGGGAGAGAAAGGGAGGGAGGGAGAGAGATGGAGGGGGAGGAAGGGAGAAGGTGGATAATAGAAAATGTACTCCACGACCCCAGAAACAGCGCTCTTCCTCTCTCCCTCCCTCCCTCCTCCTTCCAATCACTGTCACACACACACACACACCTTTCTGTTCCCCTTCCCTTCCTTCTTCTCTCTCTACTTAACGCATTATTACGCCTCTCTCTCTCTCTCTCTCTCTCACTTCAGCTAATCCTTGTCAGATTATTTCCCACGTCATTTAAGTCTGCTAATCACAAGACCAACAGGAAAGGTGATCACAGAGAGAGAGAGAGAGAGAGAGAGAGAGAGAGAGAGAGAGAGAGAGAGAGAGAGAGAGAGAGAGAGAGAGAGAGAGAGAGAGAGAGCGTGTGTGTGTCACGAATTATCTGATAAGACATTTGATGAGTAAGCTTTTCTTTTGGTCCAACACCTATCATTACCTCTCCCCTCTCTCTTCTCTCTCTCTCTCTCTCTCTCTCTCTCTCTCTCTCTCTCTCTCTCCACTAGCTTTGTTTTTCTTCAATAAGTGCAAGAAACTATAATAAAAACGAGAATATCAAAAATTGCCCAACGTCAAAATATATACAATTTACTCGATCCAACTTCAAAACTACGACAGACAAAATATTAGTGTGTGTGTGTGTGTGTGTGTGTGTGTGTGTGATAGCCAAGTGTATACATTCCTTCCAAGGTCCTCTAACTGCAAGCCTGAAGAGGAGGAAGAGGAAGGAGGAAAAATGACAAAATAACTGAAACATTACACACCTTCCTTCCTCCTACCTCTCTCCTCCCGTCTCTTTTATCTTCCTCTCTCTCTTCCTTCTCTTACTCTTCTACATACTCTTCCTTCCTTAATCTTTTCTCCTTCTCTCCTCCTCCATCTACCCTCCTTCCTCTCTTCCTTCTTCTCTCCTCCTCCATCTACCCTCCTCCTCCTCCTCCATCTACCCTCCTTCTCTCTTCCTTCTTCTCTCCTCCTCCTCCTCCTCCATCTACCCTCCTTCTCTCTTCCTTCTTCTCTCCTCCTCCTCCTCTTCCATCTACCCTCCTTCCTCTCTTCCTTCTTCTCCTCCTCCTCTTCCATCTACCCTCCTTCTCCTCCTCCTCTTCCATCTACCCTCCTTCTCTCCTCCTCCTCCTCTTCCATCTATCCTCCTTCCTCTCTTCCTTCTTCTCCTCCTCCTCTTCCATCTACCCTCCTTCCTCTCTTCCTTCTTCTTTTCTCTCCTCCTCTTCCATCTTCCTTCCTCCTCCTGTCTTCTCATTCCTGCTCCATCTTCCTCCCTTCACCTTCCTTCCGCCGCCTCTTCCTTCCTCCCTGCCAGTACAATGTAGCACCACCACCACCCTGGGCCAGGACCCCGCAAGGCAACGTTCCTCGCCCATTTGTCATTCCTCGTCTGAGTGGTTCGCAGCCTTGCCTCACACACTACGTAAACATGATATAATAAGATGAAGCTATACATATAATTGCCCACAGGTATATATTATTGTTTTATTTACTTTAGTACGTAAGTTCATTTACCCATGTATGTATATAATGTTTTACTGTAGTTATGTCTTTGGGTGAAAATGAAATAACTTAAGTTTTTTTGTTTTTTACTAGCTACGGTAGATAACAGTTAAGTCGCCAGGACAACTTTTTTTTCTGTTTACAGACGTGTGGTGGCGTTAATACTTACATTTCTACATCCATGATTTCAGGAAAGTTAGAAGGGGCTATCTGGAGAGTGTGTCATTTTATGTCTTCATCTGTGTCATATTAGGGCTATAAATGAACAAATGACAAAAATATCTACAAAGTGGCTACCAACAGTAGAGTCGCCATCTAGTGTTTATTTACTGAGTGTCGTACCGCTGTCGTCGTCGCCCGAAGAAAAACACGCGTGTTGAAATTTGAAACCGTATATACTTGCAGCTACAAAGCATAAAACAACGCTGAAACAGGGTAGATTATAGTCATGATATAAACTACTGTGTATTATCTTCAGTGGCACATACAAATCAGCAGTAATGCTATAATTCGTAATATATGGCGGCTGGCGACATGACTGCAGGTG
>JACEEZ010026243.1:10000-35000 GCA_016584305.1 Chionoecetes opilio | reverse complement strand
TAGTAATAATAGTGTAGTAGTAATAGTAGTAGTAGTGGTAGTAGTAATATAAATAGTAGTAGCTGATGTAATTCTAACTCCATCCTACTACTCAACCTCTCTCTCTCTCATCACCTATAGAATACGTCTTCACCCTTTCTCTTCCTCCTCCCATAAGTTATGTTGCCCCCAAGCCACCCAATTTTAATTAAGAGCCTATTGTGATATCTTCCACACACACACACGCGCAGAGATCGCGGTATTCTCCTCTCTCTCTCAAATAAGGATGTAAGGTATATCTAATGCGACGGAGATGAGCACCGAGGCCACGCGCACCATGGTGTATGCTCCCATATTTACCTTTACTATTAATAGTATTGTCATCATTATCTGCTTGTAATAATTCAATATGTATCGTTTCACATAGACTGTATTTAGTATCATTACTACGATAAGCAGTGAATGTGCCTTGTTATTATTAACATTATCATTATTATTTATTAGTATTGCCCAAGCAGAAACATGACATTACTATTAACAGGATTAGCACTGGCATTAGTATTCCCCAAGCAGAAACGGGTCACTATTAACAGTATTAGCACTGGCATTAGTATTCCCCAAGCAGAAACGGGTCACTATTAACAGTATTAGCACTGGCATTAGTATTCCCCAAGCAGAAACGGGTCACTATTAACAGTATTAGCACTGGCATTAGTATTCCCCAAGCAGAAACGGGTCACTATTAACAGTATTAGCACTGGCATTAGTATTCCCCAAGCAGAAACGGGTCACTATTAACAGTATTAGCACTGGCATTAGTATTATTTCTCAAGCAGTGACGACTTATTACTATTAACATTATTAGCAGTATCATTAGTGTTTCCCAAGCAGAAACATGTAATTTACTATTAACATTACTAGCATTGTCATTAGTATTTCCCAAGCAGTGACGAGGCTTATTACTATCAACATTATTAGCATTGTCATTAGTATTCTCCAGCAGGTGTACCCAATGCCCCGTGTTTAGTCACGTATCCTAGCCTCCTCCTCCTCTTCTTGTAGCCTTGAACCAGTTTCTTTCCGCAACGCAAACCTTGTCAAATATATGAAGGCATTGTACTGTACACCACCACCACCTCTCTCTCTCTCCCCCAACCATAACCCTTTCCTAACACACTCACCTCTCTCTCTCTAACATTAACTTGAAACAGCTACTCGAGACAAGTTATGGTCGTATTGACAATAGTAATAATAATAATGACAATAAGTTGGAGGATATAGGTACTTCGCTTTCTTAACTTAGGTGTGTGTGTGTGTGTGTGTGTGTACGCGAGGTGGCGTGTTTGACGTTACTTTGTCACGCGGCATGGTGTGTGTGTGTGTGTGTGTGTGTGTGTGTGTGTGTGTGTGTGTGTGTGTGTGTGTGGGTTGCTACGTTGCACGTTGCCAAAGACTTTGTGTACATCCCAGTTGCTGTGTTCTGTCCATCACACACAACACACACACACACAACTGCGTAATAAGCAGGATCTAGGTCAATAGCAACACTAAACAATCAATTATCTTCTTCCCACCATCACCAGAATTATAACATATCTGATAACACAACGATAACACATCACCGGGATATAATCACGCAGCAGATAGAGGCATTTAAATCACGATGCACTTACAATGCATGCCTCTTCTTCCCACGCGCGCACAGACAAATAACACACATAACACAGGCAGTTGAGCAGCAGACACACACACAGACAAATACACACACATAGACAAATACACACATATACACAGGTCTTTGAGCAGGAACACACACACACACACAGACAAATAGACAAACACACAACACACACACAGACAGATAGACACACACATACACACAGGCATTTGAGCAGGACACACACACACACACACACACACAGTTGAGCAAGAGACACACAAATAGACAAATACACACAAAAAAATAAAGACGCACACCCAGGCAGGCGATCAGACAGGTAGGCATGTAAACAAAACAAGAAGCTCCCACGCTGACCAGACGAGCGAAGGTTAGCCAGTCTTAGAAGGTGAACCGCTGCACACGCCAAGCAAAAATAACCACACACACACACACACTGGTCTTAAAATGAATGAATGGGGCAAGATGGAAACAGTTAAGATATTCCAGGGCAATGACAGACAGGTTAGGAAAGATGAATAATGACTAAGGTTGATGAGTGTATGAATGAATGGAGAAAATTCAGATATTCGAGAGAGCAAAGACAGACACACACAAACGGGATAATTCACAGAGACATACACTTATAAATCTTGCCGCATGAATACAAAGAAATATAAATAAGACAGATGAATACCTAAGGATAATTAACGTATGAATGTATGCTGAAGAAACAGACAGACAGACAGAAACAAACGGGCGATAATTCACACACACACACAGACAGACGGACAGTATAATATAACTCTTACCACATGAATAAAAAGAAAGATGCATAATAACTAAGGCTAATGTATGAAGAAACACACAGACAGGTTAAGAAAGATGAATAATAAAGAACTAATGTATGAATGTAGGCTGAAGAAACAGACAGACAGACAGATAAACGTAAAAAAGTGACCTTCATATTGGCCGCAAAAAAGATAAAATTAAGTCTAGTGAATGTCTGTCTGTGAGTATTTGTGTCAAGTGCCAAATTTACCGTCCGTCCGTCTGTCTGAGTGTGATACGACTGTCTGTCCTTTGCCCCAGTTTGTCTGTTTGTCTGCCTCTTTAGTCAGTATTCAGTTTGTTGCTCTTTAATACTATATGTGTGTGGTGTGCGTGTGTGGTGTGTGTGTGTGTGTGTGTGTGTGTGTGTGTGTGTGTGTAATGACGAGATGACGTGTTCAGGAGAGAGAGAGAGAGAGAGAGAGAGAGAGAGAGAGAGAGAGAGAGAGAGAGAGAGAGAGAGAGAGAGAGAGAGAGAGAGGAGAGAGAGAGAGAGAGAGAGAGAGGAGAGAGAGAGAGAGAGAGAGAGAATCAGATTCAATACTTTTATTCACAATTGAAGTACATTTGTGAAAAAGACTGTTTCAGGAGAAGTCTTATCTCGGTATACATAGTAATAGCTGATGATAAAACAAGTACATCGATATGAGTGACAATGTTGTTGAGTTGTAGTAAGCTAAACAGATAAGAGGAGGCACAGGCGAAGATCATTACAGTCCTTGTTTTCCTTATAGTAATCACCTAAAGGCACAGAATTCGGGACGCACATTCAGTGGTTGTGGGAGGATATTTATGAAGTGATGCGCAAGTTCAGAGAGTGTGTGTGGCCGGCGGACCTTCCCGGGGTGTGTGTGTGGGTGTGTGTGTGTGGTGTGTGTGGGTGTGGTGTGTGTGTGTGTGTGTGTGTGGTGTGTGTGTGTGTGAGAGAGAGAGAGAGAGAGAGAGAGGGGAGAGAGAGAGAGAGAGAGAGAGAGAGAGGAGAGAGAGAGAGAGAGAGAGAGAGAGAGAGAGAGAGAGAGAGAGAGAGAGAGAGAGAGAGAGAGAGAGAGAGAGGCGTAAAATCTAAAAAAAAACTGTGCATATCACCCAGCCGTCTGTCTGTTCGTCTGCATGCATGTGTGTGTGTGTGTGTGTGTGTTCTTACATCTGGTGCTAATGTGGTTATTTGCTTGCGTTGTGGTGGTGAAGGAGGAGGAAGAGGAGGAAAGCTTACACATACGTTTGCAACACAACACCACACCACCACCACCACTTACAACAACAATAACAACACAGCACAGTTATTAGGTTTTGTTGTGGCTATCGTGGTCAGTGATGCAGTATCGTAGTCTTCTTGTTACGCGGGAAGAGAGGGAACGAAAGAGGGGAGGGAAGAGAGAAGGAGGAAGGAGGGAAGGGAAGAAGAGGTTAGAGAAGGAGGAAAGAGGGGAGGGAAGAAGAGGGAAGAAGGAAGGGAAGAAAATATGAGCATCGTTTGTTTACTTATTATCTTCGTCTCAATATCACCAATACCAACTTTACTTATTCCTCTATTAGTTTTGTAAGTTGATAAGTTTTTCGTCATAGGTCTAATCAGACACTTATACTCTTCGGTCTAAAACATCACACATCCTATTATATTAACACAGCCTATTTTCATCCTACTCTTAACCCTACCCATATAATTCTTCTAATCCCCAGTAGTACTTTCCTATCACACTTTCCTTGACAACAAAACACCCAAGCAAACTACTAACGCCTTATGTATACCCTGTCACTCAACTCATTATTATTATCATTACTATTGCCTTCATATCATACATTCATTGACAACAAAACCACCACTTCTAACCACCCATTACGTATACCTTGTCACCCCTTACCACACACACACCCCTTCCCCTACCACACACACACCCTACCCCTACCACACACACACCCTTCCTCTACCACACACACACACCCTACCCCTACCACACACACACCCTACCCCTACCACACACACCCTACCCCTACACACACACACCCTTCCCCTACCACACACACACCCTACCCCTACACACACACACCCTTCCCCTACCACACACACCCTTCCCCACCACACACACACCCTTCCCCTACCACACACACACCCTTCCCCTACACACACACCCTTCCCCTACCACACACACACACCCTTCCCCTACCCACACACACCCTTCCCCTACCACACACACACACCCTTCCCCTACCACACACACACACCCTTCCCCTACCACACACACACACCCTTCCCGTCACTCCCTCCTCACCCCTGCCTGGCCTCTCAGCTCCTTCCGGCCCCTACATCTTGTTGATCTACTCTGTCACCCCCTCACACACACACACACTCACACATGCAAGGAGCGAGGTTCAACAGCTAGGCGGAAAATAATGGTGTTGGAGTGTCTGGCGACTTGTTGCATCTCCATATCCGTGGGTGGATGTGAGTCAGCGGTCGGCGGGAGGGAGAGGGAGGAGAGAGAGGGGGTAGCTTGCCTCGCCCCGTCTTCCTCCTCCTCCTGTCTGACTCTCTCTTGTTTGTTCCTCTTACCTTACTGTTCACCCCTCTCTCTTCACCTCTTCTCTCTCTCGTTTGTTCTTCAGTCTTCACCTCTCTCTCATGTAGTAATTGTGATAGTGGTAATAGTAGCAATAGTCAGTAGTATTTATGTCAATATTTACGTTGTCCAGTAGAACCGACGTAAACAAACGGTAATTGTGACTGTTTACGTAAATTAACAACAATAATAAGGATGACACACCATTCCTAGCGAAGATGACGCTATGATGAAAGACGTTTTGTTCAGCGGTGACGTGATGACAGCAATAACATGATAGTAAATGCACCGAGGCAACATACTTATAACAATGACACAGGAATGCAGGCGCACTACGTATTACAGTGCTGAGAGAGAGAGAGAGAGAGAGAGAGAGAGAGAGAGAGAGAGAGAGAGAGAGAGAGAGAGAGAGAGAGAGAGAGAGAGAGAGAGAGAGAGAGAGAAAGAGAGAGGGGGTGTGTATCTTGAACATTTACTGCCATAACGTATCTACTTTTTAACCCATCTGTATGCTTAATAACTGCTAAAATAAAATTAAATATAAATAAGAGGAATATACGTTCACCTCTCAACATTAAAAAATCAAACACAAGATTTAAGAAGACAAGAACATAAGAAAATAAGGAAGCTACAAGAGGCCGCGAGACCTACACGTGGTAGTTTCTGTAAAGAGAAGGATGAAGGAAGGAAGGAGGGTAGGCAGGAGTAAGGATGAAAGAAGAAAAAAGGAGGATAGGCAAGAGTAAGGATGAAGGAAGGTTAGACAAGAGTAAGGATGAAGGAAGGAGGGTAGGCAAGAGTGTGAAGGAAGAAAGGAGGGTAGGCAGGAGTAAGGATGAAGGAAGGAGGGTAGACGAGAGCAAGGAAGGCTGAAGGAAGAAAGAAGGGCAGGCAAGAGTAAGGATGAAGAAAGGAGGGTAGGAAGGGAAAGCAGAGTAACCACGTGGTCTTTACAAGGTTAGGAAAGGGAGGGAGGGGAAGAAGGGGGGTAGGGGGAAGGGGGGGTAGGATACAACAACACCACCACCACCTTACCCTAACCTACCCACACACAACACCCTCCCTTCCTTTCCCCCCCTCTCATAAACACCGTTAGAAGGGTCGTCGTAGTAGTAGTATTAACGTAGTAACAGGGGTGAAGGCAGTAGTAGTAGTAGTAGTAGTAATTGTAGATAAATAAGAATTACAGTAATACATGACAAGGTAGCAAGGAATATCATGAATTAGTGTGGTGATGGCAGCGTTAGTAGTAGTAGTAGGTGGTAGTAGTAGTAGTAGATCCATTCATAGCGCGGTGAAAATACTACACTGCCTCGGGGGGTGTAGTAAGAAAGGAGGTAACTACACTACACCAGGAAGGAGGAAGAGGAAGACGAGGAATGGAGGGAGGAATCATGATAAGTGAGCTATTTCCATGCATTTCCCAACCCTTCGTGAGAGAGAAAGAGAGAGAGAGAGAATGTGTGTATGTATGTATTAACCCCTTAAACTCCCAATCTTTCTTTTGATATGTAAAATCCGTCTGTTGTTAGCCATAAAATAACAAAAAAGTAACTAAATATACCAAATTAGTTAGTGGACAAGGATACTAAACAGGTCATATCTATAAAACATTAGTCATGAAAATCGTCAAATGGTAGTCATATTACAATGTAAATTACGTTCGGGAGTTAAAAAAGTAGGCTAGACAATTTAATGGATGGGGATGTAAGGCGTTATTTAGGTCGTATTAAGCAACAGGAACTATCACGTGTAGCTTCCTTATTTTCTTACGTTCTGTGCCTCAAACTTCAAAGAGTAACTGGGTGGTGACGGAAGGGACGGGAGCTCACACACCCTTTCCAGCGGCAGTTCAAGAGTGACGCGTAACAGCTGGGAGGCAAGGGAGCGGCAGGGGCGAGGAGTCACCACGTGGCTACACACCAACCGATCGCGTAGTAACAACAAACCTACTCTCTACTGACCTCAAGTTCTTTCCTTTACCACGGCCACCGCTAAAGACATCCATTCATACCGACGCAGTTTCTCTCCCCTTTTTCGGACCTTCCCATACCTCACTACTCTCTCCTACAATGTATAGAAATAAGCCTAACTCAAAGCTAGCCCTAAACTGCCTGAAAACACTCGAACATTAGTAACAGAAGGATGGGAGACTCTAGTGAGGTCCCTAAAAGTAGCAGAACAAAACACAACACAAGGACGAGAACCCATCGGCTGTATCGAGTCTGTGGGAATCTATGAAGGCAGACACACGTTATGTTGATACCCAAGGTGGTGTGTGTGTGTATGTGCTTGCTTGTTGGACTAGAATGTAATCAACTATGTACACACGCACACACTCTCTCAGCTGTCCGTCCTCAAACGCAGTAGATAGGAAAACATCGACCAAGTTCCAATGTTGACACTCGCCAGCTGATTCTCTCTCTCTCTCTCGGGTATAAAGCTACCAATCAAATCAGTTCAGAAGTTTGTCTGGTGTGTGTGTGTGTGAGAGAGAGAGAGAGAGAGAGAGAGAGAGAGAGAGAAAGGCGTGCCACATGTATACAGATATAGTAACATGTGTAAAAGTGAAGTGGAGAGAAGAGAATTGGAAAATAATATGCCACTACAACATGTGTGTATGTGTGTGGGTGGTCCAGAGTACACCACGTGTCACACAACGCAAAGTCACCTTCCCAGCTCTCCTTCCCCATGACACAGTAACAATAACACGACGCGTAGTACTGGCGAGGCACGTAGCTACACGACTTTGCGAGCGTGAACGAGATAAATATTTACTTATCATCGTTTCACACAAAACATTAAGGTATACAATATGTTCAGTGGAGTATAATCGAGCCATCAGTGACACACACACACACACATGCACCACATAGCAACACAAGAGAAAGTTCCCTGCGAATAGTGACCTTCCTATGTTCCCGAGAGAGTAAGTAAGGCAGGGAGGATGTGGGAGGGAGGAGGGAAGGAGGTAGAAGGCATAGGAAGACAGTTCCAGTTGTGGTGAAAGAATGATCGCCGGCAGCGTAATGGTCACTGGTACATGGAAGGTATAATCAGTACGTGGGATGGGAGACTTATTATAACCAGTAGGGTAAAGGAATGGTCGCCAGTAAGAGGGGTTGAAGAACTAATCACCAGTTAACATGGAAGGAAATAAAGTTACGGTGGGAACCATTCACTTACGTTCCTCTAAATCAACAGCATCACACTACGTCTGTCTGTGATACATTCTATGGTTCAATTATCGACTTAAAATAACACACCACCACATGATATTTTTTCCCTTTCCAAAACTTGAGTAAAGAACATTCGGTATAAATCGTCCGTCACTGAAAACACCACGATAGTTGCTTTACAGGAAACACATTGTCATGACTCAATCAATACATTATCACGTTCAATGCACTACAAAAAATAGATGACTCCAAACTTTCTAAATCCTCCCAAACAGGAAAACACGGGTGACCTTGAACGCCGCACACCCAATGCACCCGCCACACCGCTAGCGACGTGGCGCCAACATTCTGTCACCCCACACACAACACACCCAAGACCGTGCCATATATTCTTATAAGCATGACCGCAAGGTAGCCCAGCAGGTAGGCAGGACGCTCCGTGCCTCCATTACCCATCACAGGCAACATTCCATTCATAGTTCAACACATCCGACCTTTCCTCGCGGCGCCTCAATGAGTTGCATCACTTTACACACACCCACGCATGCCATATCGCCGCCCCCCGCCAAGCTATCACCTGCACTTAGGCCCCCGTACACCCGCGCCCCGCTGCCCGCCAAGCTGGGAGGGGTCACAGGCGCCCTACATCCACGCCCTCACCCATCACCCGGGTTCCCTCTCCGCCCGCCAAGGCAGTGACGCCCACGCGATGCCATTTCCGCCACCACCACACACGGCCTCCTACCAGCCTCTGCCCTCCTCTCAAGCCGCTATTTCACCCTCTATCCACTACTAGACACCTTCACGCATCGCAAAACACGCCACCACGACATGGTAGGCACCCCGTGAAGCAATGTGTGGCTGGAGTAAACATATTTGCCGCGCGGCCCCGCCCTGTCGGCCGCCACCGCCATGTGACGCCCATCAGCTGATCACGTCAATATCAGCTGTTTCAACACAACAAACACTTCTGCAGCACACACCACCACTTTGACAACACCTCTGCCGCTGCCACACACACCAGGACACGCGGGGGGCGCGGGGAAGCAGGCGGTGGGGCCGAGGCAGCGCCGCGAGACACAAAAATGAGGCAAATGCTGCGGCGGCCATATGGCGGGGCGTCAGCTGATCCGCGCCCGGCATGGCTACCATCAGCTGACGATAAACAGGCCCCTGGCATGCCATCTGTGGGGCACACCATGACAGGGGCAGCGTGACAACCTGACACACGGCTGAAAGAAAGGCCCAGGCACCGGCCCCTCACGCGTGTGGGGTAAACAGGCGTGAGGGGTTGCCAGGTGACAGCAGGCCGCCATACCTGCACAGTCCTCCGATGGCTTCCTCGTCCTCAAAGCCCATGTCGTCGATCCTCCGCTTCTCGCCTACTCTCGGGAACATCGTCATCGTCGCGCCACAGCTTCACCGCCACGCTGGATCCGTATGGCACCGCTACACTCCAAATCACTCACAGAAACAGGCAAATAAGTACGAGTAAAGGCCGCGTTCGTCCTGCCGCCACCACTCGACACTCTTGTTTGGCGGGAAACTGACGAGTACGTGTATTCCTCCGCCAAGGCTCTACCGCGCGCGATTATTTAAACTCGCCTATATTTCTTCTCCTGTGTACCAACTTGAATACTACCCAATGTTTTGAGGGTTAAACAAACAACCAACACGTATATTCATCATTTTAGCACGAGCCGCCTTGGTGGAGGGGTCAGTGAGGAACACGGGGCACTAGTTTGCGGCGGGTGGAATGTGAGCCGTAATGCGCGGGAACCCCGCAAACGCGCGCCAAATCTTCTAATTTTACTGAGCCACGCCGCCGGTCTGCCATCCAGCCATGCATCTTTAAGCTATGCATTACTACCAGCAGGACAGCCCGTGGCGTGGGGCTGGGCGGCCGTGGGAGGTGATAAGGGTGGCGGTGCGGTGGGTGGGCGGCAGTGCGGGCGGCGTCCCAAGAGCCACAAGGGCGTCCATTTCATTCACCTCACCGCCACAACACGCCAGCAGCCGCCCTCCCGCCACACACACACACACGCCTCGCCGTAACCCCCAGCCCGCGGCCCTCACACCTGACCCCCCCGCACCTGTCCTCGCCGCCCTCCCTCACCCCTCGCTGTGGGCGGATAGTAAATACAGGGACATATGAAAGTGATGGAAAATTGTAATTCTGATTATAATGTATTTATAAGTATGCATTACCTCGCTCTGTAGTAGTAGTAGTAATAATGGTAATAATAATAATAACATTGTTTATGCAAGTTTTTTATGAGTCGCTGAAAATATACATCATAGAATACTAAATAGGGAACTGATAGCTGTAATATCTCAGTAGTGAATGATAATGATCCTAATATTGATGATGATAATGATACTAACAAAGGGAATAATTAATAACAAATGGTAACTAAATATACCGAGTGTGTTTGTGTACCGAGCTATACTTGATACTAAATACATTACATTACATATACGTATACACACAATTACACCTGTTGGCAAGCACTAGAAAGTAACCTGCCATGTATGATGCATTTTGAATAGTTTCAGTTACACCGTGACGAACGTTTTTCAGGCGCGTCTGTTTATCAGCAGGTCGGATGAAAACGTTTGGCCCGAGGCAGCGCGGTTCAAACGGTGAGGTCGCTGCGTCCTTGCGAGCTTGTGCGGGTGACAGAGTGCGGGGGAAACACGGATGAGAGAACATCAAGAAGTATTACGTTTAGCCAAGAGGGAAGTGAACTCATATAGTGGTAGAGAAAAACTGACAACACACACACACGCTTATACTGCAACACATGATCCGTCTGCAAACTGAATGACGAACAATAATTACGTTTAGCAAGAGGGAAGTTATTTATTTTTTAGTGGTCGAGAAAAACTGACAACACACACACATGGGTTAAATTGTAAAACCAGATGATCTTCTGTTAACTGTGAAAGCTAGAGGTCAAAGGATCTATAATGATGAGGAAATGGTTTTACCTGTTACGAGGAGGCGAACTCGATACGCAAACATCAACAGGTGCAAAAACCATCACTATCACTCATAATATAATAAATAATCAGATGATATGACAAGTTTACATACAGTACGAACTTTACTGGTATTGCTTTAGAGTCAATGTTATACTACGGTGTTGTGCTGGAAGTGTTCTTTTGATGTGGTAGTGAGCAGGTGGTGAGCTGCTGCCCCCCCTCCTCCGCCCCGCCCCAACCCCCCTGCCCCGCCGGCTGGCCGAGCGGGGGGGGGCAGCGGCAACCTGTAGTGGCGGGGTTCCTGCAGCTGTATACTATTCCATCTTAACGCACCGGCTGACAGCTGATATCGCCGCTGTAATTTATAAGGAGGCTAGACTGTTATGGATGGGGATGAAAGGTGGATGTAGGTAGTGTTAAGTAACAGGAACTACCACGTGTAGATCTCACAGCCTCTTGTAGCTTCCTTATGTTCTTCTGTTCTTCTTATGTTCTTATAAACACGCTACGGTCGCTACTCTTTACGGCATCTGACATTCATGGACCTTCGTTACATAGTGAAAACCAAGGCTAAAAGGGAAGGTGAAAACTTCTTTATTCTGGACCCATGAAATTCTAGAGATCAGCAAAAATGACCAATATATAACAGAGTATCATAAATAAACGTAATTATTCTAAACGTAACAGTGATAAGCTACCTTCCTAATACATAACAGCCTTGGTTATGGAAAGTTACTGTTTCGTATGAACATGTAACTCCATAAGAACATAAGAAAATAAGGAAGCTGCAAGAGGTTGAGAGACCTACACGTGGTAGTTCCTGTTACTTACCACTACCTACATCCACCTTTCATCCCCATCCATAACACTGTCTAGCCTCCTTTTAAAACTCTATTGACTCCATAACTACATAAGCATTCTCACATCCCTCTAAGGTGGCAGCAGAGCATCACCACCACTCAATATACCCGTAAACAACGTGTATAGACATGATTTGCTGTACAACCCATCGATCAATAACCGCAGGAGTAACCACACTGCAGGCGCCAATTTTCTTTGTCTGCGCTTTGCTCTCCCTTGCATGGCCTCAGGCAAGCGGTTCTGCATCCTCCCTAGTCCCTACAACGCATTTTTCCTTCTTCCACTTGTCCACACTAATCCCAGGTCTATTATCCACTCTAATCACGTGTTTGTTCACATATACTTATTCCAGCGGTATTTTTAAGTTATAATTGCGTACCTTGAAAAGTCACATTGATAGAAAACGGATTTTTTAAGAGGTAACTTTTGTATTTGGATCCAGTTTTCTCTTATCGCTCTGCCTGTCAATATATTTCTTTTAATCTTTGTACACGTTGAAACATAATAATATTGGACATTAATCATGGTTCTATGTATCTCCCTCAAGTCGTATTGTTTTCCTGTAATAGTAAAGTTAATTCGTGTTTAAGAATATGCAGAACTACTACTAATATTACATACTATTATTACTGCTACTAGGTACAACAACTACTACTACCATGTTTGAGTATATACAAGTACGACACGGCTTCCTAACCCAAGATTGAGGCACACTAGTCAAAGCTAATAACTATGATAATAATAACACAATATCTCAAAGCCCGGATAGATAACAATGAAGAGAAAGAATATTAAGAAACGTTTAAAGCAAATGGTAAAAGATTGTTATACGGATACACAAACAGAAAAATGATAGATCTGTTGTGCACTGATAACTAATAACAAATAATGAAAGCGAGTAATAAATAATAAGATAAATAAATAGCATAAATATCTGATAATAGGAATAATAAGGTAGTGAGTGAAAATTAATGTATAATGTGATGTAATGAATGTAGATTGCTTGTGTAAACGTTAAAATGTAGACATGAAGATAGAAAATGTACGATTACTCTCTCTCTCGGTCACTCACACCCCAAGCAAACCCAAGAGCTAACTAAGATAACACCTGCGTCAGTAGTATCTGTAGAAGGCTCTGAAGACTCCCCTGTTCCTGAAGTAGTCCGACACGGTGAACTCAGACGGCGCGTGACCTTGAGGTGTCGCGGCGTCCCTCAGGGCGTAGCGAGCGGCGGCCTGAAGGTGTGGAGGCAGGAGGCGGGGGTGCAGGAGAGGGTCAGACACCAGGCAGGGGGGGATGAGGCAGGATGTGTAATACCTTTCCTCTACGCCACTGTCTTTACTCGTGGTCTTTGATTCCGTTAAGTTGTTTTTGTTACCATGCTTCCTTTCTAGTGAGCGCGGCAAAACGACAGCTTTGTTGAGGAAGAGGGAAGCTAGATCGATGCCCAGAACGGCGTACCCAGTAGCTAGGTTGCTTAAAGTAGCCTCCTCCAGTAGATTTCTAGGGTCACGGCGTACTCTGAAGGCTGTGCGGAGATAGTTGCTGCGGCGGAAGAGGTCGAGAGCCGCCACTGCCTCCATCAGCTGGTTGTCGTGAGGTACTGCGAGGTAGCCGGGGGGTTGGAGCCCACTGCGGGGTTAAAGAAGGTTGGTTTGGGTGAGACAGAGGGCGGGTTGGTGAGGTTATGGGTGTAAACAGAGAAGAAGAAGAGTGTCTGCTTGTGTTAAAGTAATCGTCCAGACCCAAATTTTTTTTGCCGAATTATGTTGAATGTACATTCAAAACACCTAATCCACCAAAAATAATTGATTTCCAGGCCTTATTTCCGTAAAAACACGACTTTTGTAAAAAGCGCGCGAAAAAAAAAATCTTCCCTCCAACAGGGCTACGATTGTTATTGATGACGTCAAACAGGGACGCCCGCAGATACTCTGTCTGACACCTGTCGGCAAATGTTATGATGAGCGATTGTACTTCGGTGTCAGACAGTGAATCTGTCGCTGTGACATCTAGAGAACGATGCTCAATCTGACACCGAAAGAAATGACGCTGGTCGCGTATACTATGAGGAAAACGAACCTCAGATTGTCATGGAATCCTATGTTTGAGCCCGAGTACGAGGTGGATGAACAGGTGTTAGCAGAGCCTGAGGTTCAGCAGGAGGACCTGGCACTTCTCCAAAACATGGATTGGTAAATAAGATTAAACCATGTGTGTGTGGAAATCACAATGAAGGTACTTTCGAGAAAATCCTATGGTTAGTTTTGGAGCTACAGTCAAACGTCATTACTCGGAAACCACATACTAGCCTTAACTACAGCATAGAGTTGGAAAATATGCGGGCGGGAAGGCAGAAAGTGTGACAGCCACACCAACACAGGGTCTCTCACCACAGGGCACGCCCACTCCACAACTGGTTTACTTGGTCTTGTTAAGAGGCAAAGCCTCACAGTCGTGGTGGTCCACCGCTGCTGCCAGTCCTGGCGTCCCTGTCTAACAGGGCCACCTGGTCTGGTATAGTGTTGGACTGAGTCAGTCTTACGGGAGGGCGCCGTTTCTCAACACAACTGCTCGCCCCAACACACTAGAGGCGTGTATCACCCTACACACGCCACTCCTTTCCGTGTGCAAACTTTTCTCGAAAGGCACAGCTGTCTTGCTGCACCCATAAAGGATGCATGCATGTGGCATATAGCAAAAAAAATCTATCAGAAACACCCAAATATCTTCAAGTACTATATTTATCTCTGTGTTTACGTGCCTCTCTGATCAGCGCGGGAAGATGAGCCTCCCTGATGGTACGTCACCGAGCCTGAGCCTGAGCGTCTGCAAACCTTGAGAGCGTTTTGAAAACTCGGGGAATTTGCAGATTTTGATTGCGGATTATTTAAAAACGGCTGACTGGATACAAAAAGTGACGACGTGTTGTTGATATACTCGTTAATGGCTATGATTTGATTGCATTAAATCAGGAATGATGAAATGGTCTGGACGATTACTTTAAGGTGAATTCTATGCGTGGAGTTAGAATAAAGGTTGGTTTGGGTGTGACAGGACGGGATGGTGTGAGGTTGGTGAGGTTATGTATATGAAAAGAGAGGAAGAAGAGTATTGGTTTGAGTGATGGTTAATTTTAAGGATGGGATGGTGTTGGAAATCTTAAGTGTGAGGTGTCTTCTGTGTGGTTTAGTGAACTTTGGTGTGTGAGACTGTAAGATGAAGATTTTGAGATGCGATTATAGTTTCTCAATAATGTGATGGCTTAGGAGGAAAGTAATGTGAGGAATCCACAAAAATCCACAGGAAACAGTTCAAGCATAGTACATAAGAACATAAGAACATAATTATGGAGGCTACAAGAGGCTGGGAGACCTACACGTGGTAGTTCCTGTTACTTAACACTACCTACATCCACCTTTCATCCCCATCCATAACACTGTCTAGCCTCCTTTTAAAACTCCCTATTGACTCCGCACTAACTACCTGACGACTGAGTCCATTCCAATCATCTACCACCCTATTTGTGAACCATATTTACTTTTTTTTTTTTAAATCTACATACCATCCATCACTGGGTTTTTTTCGTGGCTGTATCTAACCATTTATTATAACTTAAATAAACTAAATACTAGAGGACTCACCACTGACCCCCCCCCCTCTCTCTCTCTCTCTCTCTCCTCTCTCTCTCTCTCCTCTCTCTCTCTCTCTCTCTCTCTCTCTCTCTCTCTCTCTCTCTCTCTCTCTCTCTCTCTCTCTCTCTCTCTCTCTCTCTCTCTCTCTCTTCTTTACATAATCTCACTAAACAAAATATTATCCTCTTCTTTGTCCTTCCAACCCTTCCATTCCCTCATTTCTTTCTTTCCCCTCTCCCTTCTAACCATCTTCAATTTCAATCACTCTCTTTCCCTTCTCTCTTACGTCCATTCACTCGTCTATCTCCCCTTCTCTCTCTCTCTCTCTCTCTCTCTCTCTCTCTCTCTCTCTCTCTCTCTCTCTCTCTCTCTCTCTCTCTCTCTCTCTCTCTCTCTCTCTCTCTCTCTCTCTCTCTCTCTCTCTCTCTCTCTCTCTCTCTCTCCTTCCTTCCCTTCCATTCCCTAATTTCTTTCTTTCGTCTCTCAACTTTCTTCAGCCACTCCATTCCATTTCCTTCCTCCGTCCGTTCATCCACGTATCTCCTCTCTCCTCAACGCATAGAGGACTCACCAGTGCTTAGAGGCCGGGCAATCCACCATAAAGAGTCTCTGCCCCCCAACACGCAGCTGCTGGACGTGCTCGAAGTCGCAACGCAGGTCTCCGGCGTACAAACCCAAACACTGCAGGAATAGAGGCGTTAAATATAAGCTACCTGTACATACTTATAGATAGAGATGGGTATGTTAAAAGAGCTACAGACAGGTTTGTGTATATATAAGGTCCCTGTACATACTTATAGGTAGAGATAGGCGTGTTAGATGGGCTATAGACATGTTTGTGTAAAGATAAGCTACTTGTACATACGTATAGGTAGAGATAGGCGTGTTAGAAGGACTATAGACAGGTTTGTGTAAATATAAGCTATACCCGTGCATACTTGTAGGTAGAGATAGGTATGTTAGAAGGACTATAGATGGGTTTGTGTAAATATAAGGTACTTCTACATACTTATAGGTAGAGATAGGCGCGTTAGAAGGACTATAGACAGGTTTGTGTTGGTATAAGTAACGGAGAGTGTCGGTAAAAAGGCCGTAACTGTACCTGAAGACGGGACAGAATAAGGTCTCTTTAAAATAATAAATAATTGTGTCATTCTTCTGTAATAAAGGTATCATACTCTTAGGACAGAAGCCTCACACACCAAGACCAAGACCAAGGGGTTTAGGAAAGTGTGAAAAGCGACTGCATGGAGGTTCTTAGGGTTTATGTGCAGGGAAGAGGCTTGACAAGGGAGCTTTAATATGTGAGAAAAGAGGGTACACGAGGGGAAGGGTTGTGAGGGTTGGTAAAGGGGAGATAAATAAGGGTTGGAGAGGAGGGGAAACGAGAAAAAGGTGGAAGGGGGAAAGGAAGGAAGGGGAATGAATGGTTGAGTGTTTGTTAATAGGGAACACAAAGGAATACAAAGGAATACAGAGGGGAAATATACAAAGGAATATAAAGGAAAGGAAAAAAAGAGAGGGTTGGAGAGGGGAAGATATAAAAAAGGGGAAATGAAGGAAGGGGAATGAGTAGATGTTTGTTAATAGGGAAGAAAGAAGATGAGGTGGATGTTTAGAAGAAGTGGAAGCATGGTAAAGCAAGTTAGCCATCCACCCTCACTCTAACCCACACCAAATCCACTCAGTAAACCATCCACATAGCTACCCATCCATCCATCCATCCATTCATTCATCTATAGTATAGTCTATAGAGGTAGTGGTGGCGCCCCATTCTATACCAATCACCAATCCATTAATTCACCCAAAGATTCATTCATCAATCAGCTGTTTCCCCAATCAGCTGTTCCCCCAATCAGCTGTTCCCCCAATCAGTTGTCCACCCAATCAGCTGTTCCCACAATCAGCTGTCCACCCAATCAGCTGTTCCCCCAATCAGCTGTTCCCCCAATCAGCTGTTCCCCCAATCAGCTGTTCCCCCAATCAGCTGTTCCCCCAATCAGCTGTTCCCCCAATCAGCTGTTCTCCCAATCAGCGGTTCACCCAATCAGCTGTCCACCTAATCCCTCACCTGCATAACAGCTGAGTGTTCTCGTGAATCTCCGAAGAACATGACGAATGGACCTTCCTGGAGAGAGAGAGAGAGAGAGAGAGAGAGAGAGAGAGAGAGAGAGAGAGAGAGAGAGAGAGAGAGAGAGAGAGAGAGAGAGAGAGAGAGAGAGAGAGAAGAGAGAGAGAGAGAGAGAGAGAGAGAGAGAGAGAGAGAGAGAGAGAGAGAGAGAGAGAATTAATCAGTCAGTTTCTTACCCTTCCTCTTCTTTAGATAAAACTACAACTACAACTACTACTATTACTACTACTACTGACCCTTCACTCTGTCATATCAGTGATCTCAACCAGTGGCGTAGCTACGGGAGGGGGCACCTGGGGGGTGACACGTGCCCCCCACTGGCTCTTTTTCTTCTATCTGTCTCGCTCTTTTTCTTCTATCTGTCTCTCTCTTTTTCTTCTATCTGTCTCTTTTTCTTCTATCTGTCTCTTTTTCTTCTATCTGTCTCTCTCTTTTTCTTCTATCTGTCTCGCTCTTTTTCTTCTATCTGTCTCTCTCTTTTTCTTCTATCTGTCTCTCTCTTTTTCTTCTATCTGTCTCGCTCTTTTTCTTCTATCTGTCTCTTTTTCTTCTATCTGTCTCTTTTTCTTCTATCTGTCTCTCTCTTTTTCTTCTATCTGTCTCTCTCTTTTTCTTCTATCTGTCTCTCTCTTTTTCTTCTATCTCTCTTTTTCTTCCATCTGTCTCTCTCTTTTTCTTCTATCTGTCTCTCTTTTTCTTCTATCTGTCTCTCTCTTTTTCTTCTATCTCTCTCTTTTTCTTCCATCTGTCTCTCTCTTGTTCTTCTATCTGTCTCTCTCTTTTTCTTCTATCTGTCTCTTTTTCTTCTATCTGTCTCTCTCTTTTTCTTCTATCTGTCTCTCTCTTTTTCTTCTATCTCTCTCTTTTTCTTCCATCTGTCTCTCTCTTTTTCTTCTATCTGTCTCTCTTTTTCTTCTATCTGTCTCTCTCTTTTTCTTCTATCTCTCTCTTTTTCTTCCATCTGTCTCTCTCTTTTTCTTCTATCTGTCTCTCTTTTTCTTCTATCTGTCTCTCTCTTTTTCTTCTATCTCTCTCTTTTTCTTCCATCTGTCTCTCTCTTGTTCTTCTATCTGTCTCTCTCTTTTTCTTCTATCTGTCTCTCTTTTTCTTCTATCTGTCTCTCTCTTTTTCTTCTATCTGTCTCTTTTTCTTCTATCTGTCTCTCTTTTTCTTCTATCTGTCTCGCTCTTTTTCTTCTATCTGTCTCTCTCTTTTTCTTCTATCTGTCTCTCTCTTTTTCTTCTATCTGTCTCTCTCTTTTTCTTCTATCTGTCTCGCTCTTTTTCTTCTATCTGTCTCTTTTTCTTCTATCTGTCTCTTTTTCTTCTATCTGTTTCTCTCTTTTTCTTCTATCTGTCTCGCTCTTTTTCTTCTATCTGTCTCGCTCTTTTTCTTCTATCTGTCTCTCTCTTTTTCTTCTATCTGTCTCGCTCTTTTTCTTCTATCTGTCTCGCTCTTTTTCTTCTATCTGTCTCGCTCTTTTTCTTCTATCTGTCTCTCTCTTTTTCTTCTATCTGTCTCTCTCTTTTTCTTCTATCTGTCTCGCTCTTTTTCTTCTATCTGTCTCTCTTTTTCTTCTATCTGTCTCTCTCTTTTTCTTCTATCTGTCTCGCTCTTTTTCTTCTATCTGTCTGGCTCTTTTTCTTCTATCTGTCTCTTTTTCTTCTATCTGTCTCTTTTTCTTCTATCTGTCTCTTTTTCTTCTATCTGTCTCTTTTTCTTCTATCTGTCTCGCTCTTTTTCTTCTATCTGTCTCTCTCTTTTTCTTTTATCTGTCTCTCTCTTTTTCTTCTATCTGTCTCTCTTTTTCTTCTATCTGTCTCGCTCTTTTGCTTCTATCTGTCTCTCTCTTTTTCTTTTATCTGTCTCTCTCTTTTTCTTCTATCTGTCTCTCTTTTTCTTCTATCTGTCTCTTTTTCTTCTATCTGTCTCTCTTTTTCTTCTATCTGTCTCTCTTTTTCTTCTATCTCTCTCTTTTTCTTCTATCTCTCTCTCTCTTTTTCTTCTATCTCTCTCTTTTTCTTCTATCTGTCTCGCTCTTTTTCTTCTATCTGTCTCTCTCTTTTTCTTCTATCTGTCTCTTTTTCTTCTATCTGTCTCTCTCTTTTTCTTCTATCTGTCTCTTTTTCTTCTATCTGTCTTTTTCTTCTATCTGTCTCTCTCTTTTCCTTCTATCTGTCTCTTTTTCTTCTATCTGTCTCTCTTTTTCTTCTATCTGTCTCTCTTTTTCTTCTATCTGTCTCTCTTTTTCTTCTATCTGTCTCTCTTTTTTTTTCTATCTGTCTCTCTTTTTCTTCTATCTGTCTCTCTCTTTTTCTTCTATCTGTCTCTTTTTCTTCTATCTGTCTCTCTCTTTTTCTTCTATCTGTCTCTCTTTTTCTTCTATCTGTCTCTCTTTTTCTTCTATCTGTCTCTCTCTTTTTCTTCTATCTGTCTCTCTCTTTTTCTTCTATCTGTCTCGCTCTTTTTCTTCCATCTGTCTTTCTCTTTTTCTTCTATCTGTCTCTCTTTTTCTTCTATCTGTCTCTCTTTTTCTTCTATCTGTCTCTTTTTCTTCTATCTGTCTCTCTCTTTCTCTCTGATGTCTGTCTGTCTCTCTATTTTTTGTCTAATGTCTGTCTCTCTCTCTACCTCTCTCTATCTTTCTTATCTCTTCCTTCTGTCTATCTCTCTCTTTTTTCTCTCTCTCTGGTTAATGACTTCCCTTATCAATAAAATTTCCCTCACCAGTTTTACCGCCACTAAGGAAGGTCTTATCAAGTACATACGCCAGTCTTATCATCTCTTATCAACAAAGTACCTACTATAATGTCTCTCTCTCTCTCTCTCTCTCTCTCTCTCTCTCTCTCTCTCTCTCTCTCTCTCTCTCTCTCTCTCTCTCTCTCTCTCTCTCTCTCTCTCTCTCTCTCTCTCTCTCTCTCTCTCACCTGGCCCCGAGGAATCATAGCGGGGCCGCAGCGGTCTAGGGTGTGCATGGTGATTGGTGACGCCCGCGCCAAGTCACCAAGGAGCTGCGCCGAGTACCTCCCCTTCACCACTCTGCGGGGAAACAAAGACACACTTCACAGGAACTACCACGTGTAGGTCTCGCGGCCTCTTGTAGCTTCCTTATTCTCTTATGTTCTTATGTTCTTAAAGAGAGGAAGGGTGTTAGGACGAGAAAGGAAGGAGGAAGGGTGATGGTGATGGTGATGGTGATGGTGAGGGTGAGGGTGATGGTGATGGTGATGGTGATGGTGATGGTGATGGTGATAGGGAAGGAAGGAATAAGGGTGATATTGATAGGAAGGGAAAGGGAGGAACAGTGATGGTGATGGTGATGGTAGGGGAAGGAAGGGAAGGGTGATGATGATAGTGATAGGGAAGGAAGGGAAGGGTTGGTGGATAGGAATGGTGATGGGAGTGAGGGAGGATTGTAGGAGAGAAAAAAAAATGATTACGTATGATATAAGAAAATGGTACTGTTGAGAGGGTACAAATAATGTGTTGGCAAACAAAAATTAAGTTTACGGATATGAAAAAAAATATTGAATCAATGGATTGGATTATTATTATTATTATTATTACTAGATAGGGATGAGGAGGAGAGAGAGAGATAGGAGGAGAGAGAGAAGAGAGAGAAGAGAGAAGAGAGAGAGAGAGAGAGAGGAGAAGAAAGAGAGAGAGAGAGAGAGAGAGAGAGAGAGAGAGAGAGAGAGAGAGAATGAGATAGAGAGATGAGAAGAGAGAGAGAAGAGAGAGAGAGAGAGAGAGAGAGAGAGGAGAGAGAGGAGAGAGAGAGAGAGAGAGAGAGAGAGAGAGAGAGAGAGAGAGAGAGAGAGAGAGAGAGAGAAGAGAGAGAGAGAGAGAGAGAGAGAGAGAGAGAGAGAGAGAGAGAGAGAGCATTACATTCTCACCACAAATGAACACAAGGAAAATAAGTAACAAAAAAAACCACACAGAAAAAAGAAAAATATCTAAAAATAAGGAAAAGGAAAAAACTGGAATCATAAAATACAAAAAAATCAACCACCACACACACACACGCACACACACACACACATACACATACCCCCCACAGACACACACACACACACACACACACACACACATACCCATCAACATCGGTGAGATTAACAAGAATAGGCTGAATCAACGAGTCAGACTGAAATCCTGTAGTAGTCGCAGCAGGAATACCGAGTGTCCTTGGAGACGAATCAGACCCTTTTCCACGCCTTAAACTGGAGGCGTGGGACGAGGAATGCCCTGAATGCCCTGAATGAGAGGTGTGTAAGGGCGTGGGTATAGGGGGTAGCCTGGTAGCGGGTAGTAGGGCAGCCTGGCGGTCGAAAGCCATGCCCTGGTGGAAGCCGTCGATGTGTGTCCCGCCGCTGCCCGCGTGGAGAGAGCGGGACACCTCGGGAAACGCCACGTCCAGGCCCTTGGCACGCGACCACGCCAGCACCCAGTAGTCCCAGTCACCCTGGAGAGGAGGATAAAAGGTAACACATCACCACCATTCATCACCACCATCAGTATACTATAAAAACAAACAAATAACTCGCCGCACGTTAAGTTGGCGAAAATGGGGCCCCTTCACTCCCCCCTTCCGAACGTGGGATTGGCTGAGGTGTTGGGTGTTGGGTGAGAATGCCTTACTCCAAGTTTCGCCCTAAAGCCCAACACCCAACACCTCAGCCAATCCCGTGCGTTCGGAAGGGGGAGTGAGGGGGCAACACTTTCGCCAACTTAACGTGCGGCGACTATACAAAGGAGGAAATTTCCCCCTGTAGAAGGAAGACAAGAGGTAACACAATGAGAGAGAGATGAGAGCATTACATAGTCACCAAAAATGAACTGAAGACAAAAAGACAAAAGACAAAACAGGAACCATAACAACACGTCATCATCATTCTACTGGACATACAAGATATAAGATACTTTGATCCTATCCAGACACTTTGCAAGTACCAACTACAAGGTTATTGACTATACAAAGCGCCACCACGCCAGGACGAACTTGGTGGGCTCGAACCGCTGACTCTGCACGCGAGCCCGTAGCTCTACCAACCGGGCCACCCTGGCGGGTCTGGACATACAATATTCATCATCATCATTATAACATTGCAAGGTTATCTCAATTCTGTCAATATATGAAATAAGTGAGTTGGGTAAAAGGTGGAGTGAGGAGTGAATGGAAAGGTCGTAGGAAAATACAGGATGGAGGAAGAATGTCTTTTTAGAGAGCACTTAGATAAACATAGTTTGATCAATGATTCACAACATGGATTCACCAAGGGTAGGTCATGTCTCACCAATTTATTGAGTTTTTATAGGAAAGTTTATGAGACGGCAGATAATGATAAGGATTATGATATAATATATCTGGACTTTAGTAAGGCATTTGACAAAGTACCACACGAGCGACTCTTAAATAAAGTTAAGGCTTATGGAATAGATGGGAAGGTTCTTCATTGGATCAGAGCTTGGTTAAGTAATAGGCGACAAAGGGTTACAATTAATGGTTCTAAATCTGAATGGGGACTGGTGACAAGTGGAGTTCCACAAGGGTCTGTTTTGGGTCCATTACTATTTTTGATTTACATCAACGACTTGGATAGTGGGATTAGCAGTGATATCAGCAAGTTTGCTGATGATACTAAGGTAGGTAGGATTATTGGATCACAGTCTGATGTAAACATATTGCAGGGAGACTTAGATAAACTTAACGAGTGGGCAGTCAGATGGCAGATGAAATTTAATATTGATAAGTACAGCGTTATGAATGTTGGTAGAAAAAACCCTGATAATAGATACACCATAAGCAATGTATCGCTGAAAAGATCAGAAGGTGAAAAAGATCTTGGAGTGAGGGTGAGCCCAGACCTCCGACCTAGGAAACAATGTATTGAGGCCAGAAATAGAGCTAATAGAGTATTATGATTCATTACCAGAAGTGTTAAAAGTAGAAGTGCGGAAGTTATTCTAAAGCTTTATCTGGCTCTAGTCAGACCTCACCTAGACTATGCGGTTCAGTTTTGGTCTCCATATTACGGGATGGTTATAGCCTTGTTAGAAACAGTGCAGAGAAGGATGACCAAAATGATACAAGGGATGCGTAACTTTAGTTATGAGAAGAGATTGAAGTTATTAAAATTACACTCACTCGAGAGACGCAGAGTAAGGGGCGATCTGATAGAAGTTTTTAAGTGGATAAAGGGATTTAATAAAGGAGAGGTAGGAAAAGTTCTTACGGCTTTTAACCAGGGTAGAACAAGAAGTAACGGATTCAAGCTGGAAAAACGTAGATTTAGAAAGGAAATAGGGAAAAACTGGTTCACAAATAGGGTGGTGAATGAATGGAATGGTCTCAGTAGACAGGTAGTTAGTGCTGAGTCATTTGGGAGCTTTAAAGAGGGGCTGGATAGGTTCATGGATGGGGATGAAAGGTGGATGTAGGTAGTGTTAGGTGACAGGAACTACCACGTGTAGGCCTCGCGGTCTCTTGTAGCTTCCTTATTTTCTTATGTTCTTATGTTCTTGTAAGCTTTTAGTGTTTCGATGCATGCAAATATTCTCTCTCTCTCTCTCTCTCTCTCTCTCTCTCTCTCTCTCTCTCTCTCTCCTCTTCTCTCTCTCTCTCTCTCTCTCTCTCTCTCTCTCTCTCTCTCTCTCTCTCTCTCTCTCTCTCTCTCATTATTTAGCATATTTCTGCTTCAGCCTGTGCTTTTTCTTTTTTCATCCTGGCACCTTTCCAACTCACAACTAGGTCAATGCTGTAACAATCTCTGACATGAATGATCTAGTATCACGAGCTCCAGTCATCACCAGTAACCCTTCAACCCTGTAGTACCACCTCGCACAGCTTTCCCAGTAGTCTAACCTCCTTTGGGTGTTGTTGACGTGGAGTGAGTGAATGAATGACAAAAAACTTCTCAAGCTTGTCAGATGTAATACCATTCTGTACGATCCATCAAAGCGGAAATACACGGCGCCCAGCTTCAAACACGGTGCTTGGGATAAGATCGGACGGGAAATGGGATCAGATGGCGAGTACTTTTTTTAATGTAGTTAGTATTCTGATGACACACACAGTACTGACATGTTCAAAATTACTCTCCAGACTAGACATTGTAGGTTTCAAATATTTACACTGAAGGCCCGCTCTTCATTTTCATCCGGATAAAGACTTTTAATTACATTA
>JACEEZ010026243.1:0-2500 GCA_016584305.1 Chionoecetes opilio | reverse complement strand
ACCAATACACATACATACACATCATAGACGAATTCATAGAAGAACAGGTAGAATGAGAGCGCCTTCCACCAACACACACATACACATCCTTCAAGAGCACACTGCGCATTCCACGCACACACACACAATGCAAGAAGTATTCAGGACTTCAAAGGCAAGCTGGATAATAGTAGATTAGGAGACGGGACAATACGAGCATAGCTCTTTTCCTGTATGTTACAACTAGGTAAATACAAGTAGGTAAATATACACACACACACACATATATATATACATATGTGTGTGTGTGGAAGGCGCAAGGCGAAGGCGCTTGATCAGATGTGTGTGTGTGTGTGGGTGGGTGGAAGGCGCTCTCACTCTATACCTGTTTTTCTATGAGTTCGTCAAGAGTACATAATGAATCGCCTTGGGCCCTAGATGAAGGGGAAATTCACAATCACTACAGGAACTACCTCGTGTAGGTCTCACGGCCTCTTGTAGCTTCCTTATTTTCTGATGTTATTATGTTCTTTTGGATGCTTCCCGTGCCCACAGCAGTCACAATAACACAACGCCGCGTGTGTTGTGTATGTGTGTGTGCATGTGGTGTGTGTAGGCGTTGTTACTCATCACTGCATACACAGACAAACACCAATCACCAATCTGTAGTACTATATACACACACAGTGTCACACGCGCACACACACCACACACACACACACACACGAGTAACATGTGTGTTCCCTCAGGGGAATCACGCCTATAGTAGACATCCACCACTGTTTACTTTTTTTCTTGTCTTTGGACACAGATATGAACACTCTCTGGTGTTTAATCGTGGTGTTTAGCAGATGGCACATAACAAACAGTGTGTTCTCTTGTCCAGTATATAGGCGAGGAAGGGGGTAGAGAAGGAAGCGGAAGGGATGTTTCTGCGCTGACTACGTCACAACCAATCACAGCGCGTTCCGCGGCCACGTCATATTTTGGCCCAAAAAACTGCATATATCTCATTCATGGTGCATTTTTAAGCAAAATGAATATGAGTACAGTGATAAGTAGCTTATATTTCATCCAAAGCTTCACAAAATTCCGTGTTTTAGGTGTGAGTAAACGGGTCCATTAAAACACTAAAACAATAAAAAAGAAGAGGAAGAGGACGGAACAAGAAAAAAAAGAGGAGGAATATGAACACAACAACAACAAAACACAAAAAAACATTAACAATAACAACTTAAACAAGATAAAAACACAAGATGATGAGAAGGAAATAAAAGGAAAATAGAGGAGGAGAGGAGGAGGAAACAAGACAAAAGAGGCGGAGCAAGAATATAAACACAAACAACAACAAAACATGAAAAAACATATAAACTTATTGCTTATATATTTCTAAGTGTTTTCTTAGGTTAGGTTAACAACAACAAAAACAAGAATATGAACACGAACAACAAGAAACTACGAAAAAAAACCATTAAAAAAAAGAGGAAGAGGAGAAATAAGAACACAAACAACAAGAATAACACTTAAAACCATAAACAATAACAACTCAAACACTAAAACAAGATAAAAAACACAACAAGACGAGCCTAAAACACTCCCCTCACCGTGTTTGGCGGGAAAGTTCTGCGTGAGGGCCAGCGTTCCCTCCCGCCGTGGCCGCGTCAGCTGAAGGTAGGACACGGGCGGCGGCGAGGGCACCACCACCTCCCGCGCCACCCTCCCGTCCGTCACGCCCACCCACGCCTCCCCCACGCCCACCGCGTCCACCACCATCCGGAACCCTAGGCGTGTGAGGGCGGCTTCGGCAGGAGAGAGGTAAAGGGCGCCATGTGCCTTGAAGGGGAGAGAAGAGGAGGTGTTGGTATAGGAACTACCACGTGTAGGTCTTGCGGCCTCTTGTAGCTTCCTTATGTTCTTATGTTCTTGATATCAGGTGTTAAAGTGTGTGTGTGTGAAAAAAAGGAGAGAGAGAGAGAGAAGAGAGAGAGAGAGAGAGGAGGGAGAGAGGAGAGAGAGAGAGAGAGAGAGAGGAGAGAGAGAGAGAGAGAGAGAGAGAGAGAGAGAGGAGAGAGAGAGAGAGGAGAGAGAGAGAGAGAGAGAGAGAGAGAGAGGAGAGAGAGAGAGAGAGAAGAGAGAGAGAGAGAGAGAGAGAGAGAGAGAGAAGAGGGAGAGAGAGGAGAGAGAGAGAGAGAGAGAGGAGGAGAGAGAGAGAGAGAGAGAGAAGAGAGAGAGAGAGAGAGAGAGAGGAGAGAAGAGAGAGACGAGAGACGAGAGAGAGAGAGAGAGAGAGAGAGAGAGAGAGAGAGATTTATGACCTCTGTTACAATTGTTAAACAAATAATTTACAGTACATACAGTATATCTGAGGACCAGGTCTGTTGAGCGAGGCTCTTGTACAGACCTGGCTAGTATATATTTTAACGTAAGACGTCATATTTATAGTCCTAGATAATTATAAATAAACATAAACTAAATTCCTTTAACCAACACGTTAGTTACAGTAAAAAATTACATAAGTAAA
>JACEEZ010026242.1:19202-38970 GCA_016584305.1 Chionoecetes opilio | reverse complement strand
TCCCTGTTTCGCATTCTGGGATAAATACTATCGTTAGTTTATCAGTTGGGTTTAAATTGGGTCCCAATTTCCCAGGTTGGGTTAAACTTTCCAGCGGCGAAGTCTAAGTTGGGTGTTTCGGCGAGAATTCCCAAGGGGCGTAGTTCCTAAACCTTGTATGTATATTCTTATATATTATATATATATATAATATATATATATTATAATAAAATTAAATAAAAAAGCATAATTCAGTACCCCTACGGCGTTCTTTAAACGGGGACTAGGCAACCGTGGCTAGCAGGCTTTGTTTTTTCAAACATTTTCCGTGGGGGATTAGTCTTAATTGGTCTAAAATAACGAGAAAAAATTTGGAATTTTTAGACACCCAGGACCCTGTCCAAACTTGAGTCTAATGATTTTTTACAAATACTATGAAAAGCCCATGTAAGGCAATTACCATTTTTCCCAATTATTTTGGGGCAAAACATGGTGTATACATGCGTCCACTGCAGATTATAAAGCATCTGAAAATTTTTTTTAAAAACCGCTTTTTGGCGCCCTACAAATCGGGGTTTGCTTATGAATGGATAAAAATCCTTGCCCGCAAGTCCAAACTTCAGCAATATAATAGTCCCCCACTTATACGACCTATACAGCAGCATTTGCATTTAAATTCATGGAAAGAGGAAAGACATTTTATTATCTTTTAGGTCTAATAGTCTAGTCAAAAAAAAATTTTTTAACAGCGGTTCCTTACACTCCCCTACGGGGGGCCCACGGAAAAGTCCCCCTTTTTTAGTGGCAGCTTAGTGAAATGATGGGGACATCCGGGATAAAAGCCCCAAAAATTTTTTCGGGCACTCACGTCCTAGCTATTTTTTAGAGGGAGAAAAATGTCCCATCATCAGATGGCTATAAGGAACGCTCTTTATTATTTGACATTTCCGCATGGGGAAATTAGGGTAAAGGGGTTTTTTTTTAAAAGAATAGTCATAAGGAAAATGTTTTATTGGATGCAAGTTATTTATTATTTATTTAATAACTCCAAAAAAAAATTTTCCCAATATGGTGTCAAAAAAAAAATTCAAATTTATTCGATTTTAAACTCCCCTGCGGACATCGCAAAGCCATGTATTTTTATTAGCAGAACACGAATTAAAACATACTCCTTGAAATTAAAAAATACGTGGTTAAATTACGACGGGTTATAAAAAATAAGTATTCTTTAAGCTCATTAACAACAATCTTTTTTCCTGTACACTGAGGAATGCCATGCTTTGTTAAGCACCAATCACAATGCAGGTTGATTCATAATTGTAATTATTGTCTACTTCTACTTTGCAGCTGACATTTCGGTGTTTTCCAGCTGGCTTTCTTGATGAACATCTCCCGCCACAACCTGCACATTTTTGCAGGCCCCTTTCCAAGTTACTACACCCTTTTGCTGCCGCAGGTGCGACTCCAACGGAAACCCGGACTTTGTTCTGCATCCAGTGCCCAACCGCAGCCTTCAGCATTGGTGTCTGTTTTTGGGCCTGGTACAGGTTGCCCAGATGCCACCTGGCCTGCACGTTTTGGTGGGGCTGCAGCAGGGCCTGTTAGTTGGGGGAATGTTCTCCATCTTTCTGTTTTTTCGGGCAGAACAGTTCCTTTCTTGCTTCTTTCACCGAAAACCAGGGGTGGTCTTGTCATATATAACGATGTAAACGTTCCCATCTGGAACCCGGCAATCCACGGTGATTTGTGATGGGATTTCTACGATAAAGTTGAAGGCATCTGTTTCGGTTATAGGCACCCCATGCCCCCAAACCGACTTTTTCCCCTTTCCAAAAAAAGAAGCCCGTATAAACCCTGTGAAGTGTGGAACACTGGTAGCGTGTGGCTTCTCTTTTGCCCAGGTACTACGATGGCATTGAGTGTAGGAAAGGAATTTTCTTGCCCTGCCGAAGGCGACCCAATTCACCCGATGGATATTTTGCGGGCTAGAAAGTGTATTTTCCCCGATAGGTGACAAAACTCAGTATCCACGGGCGTCCCAAACTGTGGTGCATCCACTCTCGGGGCTTTTGTAGATGGACCAAATTCTTGTGCCCTCCCTCTTCGGGGCCCAAAGGGCGGATCGAGGGGTCAGTGCCACTCCCGACTACGGGGCCCAGATTTGCAAAGCCCCTGCTTTCCGTCGGGGAAGGTAGTGGTACAATCTTCTCTAAAGGGAAACGGGAAGATTTTTCCCCTTTTTTGGGGGGTCACGCGGGAAATCGGCCAATTGCCTGGGACCTTGGTCGGGCCTCCATTTCCCTTCGTACATTTTTCCCCCTTTTCTCTTGGTTGTTTTTGGGATACTTTTGTCCAGGTACCACACAGTCACACAAAAAAAACAGTTGCAGACATTTTTTTGCACCCTAACTAAGTACTTACAAAGAAAATTCATGGTCTACAGTAACCCAAAATTCCTTTGTATAGAAGGTTGTCGGGTAAAATTTAAAAATGTGATCTTGAAGTATAAAAAGGGATGAAAAAAATAACAAACTAGGGATTATTGCATATACGGAATTTTCTTTTGCTTAAAGGCGTTTTGATTTCAAAGTTTTTTTCTAAGTAAAAATTAGCCGTATCACAAAATGGGTTCTAGAGGCTTTGAGTAATTGGTTTCGTTTGTCTCCCCTCTCAAAATCATAGCTAGGACCCTGTAAATCCCTGAAAAAAAATTTGGTGTTTTTATCCGGCATGTCCCCACCCTCTTAAAATCGGGTCCTTGGCGGCCGGACTTTTTCCCACTCTTCCCCTCTTTCTCACTCCTACTGTCCCTCTCACTAAAGCTGATCTCTCTCTCTCTCTACATACTCCAACTATCAACAAAAAACAGTCACTATCAACTATCAAACTATAAAACTATCAACGTGAATAGGCATCATTATTTGCAACTAAAAAATAACTATAACATGACCATGACAATCTTGACCCCCGATAGGGGGAAAAGAGCTATGAAGATAAAGGAAATGGTGAATCAAAAATGAAAAAATAAAGTAAAAAAGTGAAAAAATTTAAAAATTAGGTCTATATGGTAGGGGTGTGTTTTGTTTTTCTCGGTAGCGGGGCGCGGAGAAAAATACACTTCCGCTCTCCGTCCCCCAATATATGATCTCCCGGGTTCAGGGCTGCCAACCCCAAAACGCAGTCGGGATCAACATAAACCATGTTACTCTCGCTTTTGGTGTCTAAAGACGCGTTCTTGGCATTTGCCCCACTTGAATCTAACATGGAAACTCCATGTTAGACTCTCCCCATCCATTTTAAAAAAGCGGCCGATAGATATACAGGGGCTCGCCCCTCTGCCGTTTTAACCCCTGAATCCAAAAAAAAATTTTTGCATTCTTTTACTGCGCACTCTACAGCAAGCCGTGCAAAAACCCGCGGCCCCCTAAAAGGGCCCCCTCCCAATAGGTTTACGATGCGCAGCGTGAGCGTTATGCGGTACTCGATTTTTTGTGTTGAGTGATGCTAGAGAGTAATGTGGGGGCAAATCTAGGGGGGGCATTTTTACAACTTAACCCTTCAGGCCCAAAGCATTTATTGTCCAAGCGTCGCTTTGCTCGTTGGACAATTTTCCCGCCGAATTATTCTTTGGTACTGAAAAGATAAATGAATCTTCATATAGGGTTTTAAAATTTTACTCCCGAAAGGGGGCAAGGTTAAGTGCATATAGGCTTGTAAAAGTTTACTCCACGAAAGGGGGCAAGGTCTAGAGGAATTGGTTGTAAAATGTTTACTCCACGAAAAGGGGGCAAGGGGCTAGAGTGCAATGGGTTAAAAAGTTTACTCACGAATGGGAGGGCCTAGAGTAATATTGGTTTTAAAATATTTACTCCACAATGGGGGGGAAGGTTAGATTCTAAGGGTTGTAAAATGTTTACTCCATGAAGGGGGGAAGGGCTAGATTGCATATAGGCTTTAAAAAATTTACTCCCCCGAATGGGGGAAGGTCTAGAGTGCTATAGGCTTGTAAAATGTTTCTCCCAAAGGGGCAAAAGGGTTTGAGGCATATAGGCTTGTAAAAGGGTTTTCTCCACGAATGGGGGCAAAGGGCTAGAGTGCATATTGGCTTGTAAAAGTTACTCTGCGAATGGGGGGGAAGGTCTAGATTGCTATAGGCTTTTAAAAGGTTTTCTCCCCGAATGGGGGCAAGGTCTAGAGTGTATTTGGCTTGTAATAGAAGTATTTTAAGGTTTGGGGATTTAAAAAGTTGACTTTTTGCCTGTCAGCTTGGAACGTTCCCACTTTAGTGTGGACGTCATTTCCTTATTTTAAATTTTGGTACCATTAGACGCTTTTTAGTGAAAATAAGCAATGTTTTATAGATTGCCGTTTAGTATCCTTTCCCTAACTCTTTGGTTATTCAGTTTCTTTTCTAATTTTACGACTTTAAAAAATAGATTTTTTTTTAACAAGGAAAAAGTCTGGCGTGAAGGGCAGTGTTGCCAACCGTAGGGACATGTCCCCCAAACGTTGGGACCTGTGCCAATGTTTTAAGGGCGTAGGGCGTAGGGACGCCCAGGCAAAAATTCTTAAAAACGTAGGGGTTTTTGACAATCCCCCAACAATTATAAATTTAAAATTAAACCAAAAAAACAACAAATAAATAAAAAAAAAAAAAAAATGTTTTTTCCTTATACAATGATAAGTTCTCCCCTTTTTTTCCCTTTTTTTCGGTGAAAAAGAAAATAAAACCCGCTGAACACGATCTCAGACGCGTTTTTATGGAGCCATATTATTTAGCCGTATTAGGGAAGTCGTTAAGGCCAGTCACACGGACCTTTTTACACATTTCGTGAAATAAAAAGAATGACCAATCTTTGGGGGGTCAAAACTGTTTTAGCTCTTGTGGAATTGTTTAGGGGAAATAGGTGCTGTATATAGGGAATAAGCTTATGATTTTGTATAGTAATATAAATATGTTGATGAAGGAGAAAAAAATAAAGATGGTGGAGGAAAATAAGTGTTTGGTTTGAGTAGGGTAGGATAAATATATTTTTTTTAACTATATATACAAGACACGTGATGATATGGTACATGCGTGTTATTTAATTTTTTTTACGTATGATTTTAAAATATATAGTTAGTTTTGAGTTTTTGTGAAAGTTATATGGGGAAAAATTTGAAAAAACAATATTTTTTTAATAGGCTGGGGTGTCTTTCTACGAAACGGGGATAATTGAACATACGTATTGTTATTTTTTTTTTGTTTAGGATTTATTTCAATAAAGTTTTTTAGGGTTTTTTTTTTGGTTTTTCAAGGAAATGTGAAGAGGGAAGGCATTTATAAAAAGCGTAAAGGGAGAGTAGCTAAGATAGAAGAATACAGATCTTGTACTCTGGGGGGAAATGCTCGTAGCCGAAACGCCGTGTGACAACACGCGCACTTTTTGCCCCACTACGGGAAACTTTTGGGGAGCAAAATTTCCAAAAGTGCTGGAAAAAAATCGCTCGGAGACCGGCCTTCCATCAAAATCAGCTGTTTTTAAACGTGTTGGGGGTCAGTCACTCTACCTCCGTAGTTTTACTTCAAAAATATTAGCAATGGAAAAAACTGGACAAGGGAAACCTTAAAAAACTAGAAGAAAAGAGGCGAAATCTCAAAGAAGACAAGTCCCCGCCAAAAAAAAAACGTTCAACTAAAGGGCTGAGGTAAGTCCTTAGCGTTTATGTAGCAACTTCAGGTTTCATGGAACCACCTTTAATTTTCTCCGTGCAATTATAAACAATATTGTGAACATAAAAGGTTGTCACCATTTCGCCATTGCCTTCATAACAATATTGTACAATGATGAAAGTGGGGACAACCTTTTACCATTTTCCCCCCACTGTAAAATTATTTCACTGGTACTAGTAAGTGAAGAAAATTTTGGCAAGGTTTAAGTTTTAATGTTTTTAATTAAAAATACATTTTCTGATCATCATTTAACGGTCCCTAAATTGCACTTTATAAAAAAAAGTTATGTGCATTTCTTGTTTCGACTTTTTTTTTTTCATGTAGGGCGCGGGGGTATTTGGGACTGTACGAAATGTAGGGGCTTTTTCGGTTTTTTTGTGAGTGTTTTGGCCCAAAAAAAATTGACGGGCTTTAAGTATGAAAAGCCCATTTTTGGGTCCCTGCAGGTAGTGCAAAGCATAGGATAGGAAAGACGCTCCCAGGCAAACCCTGGGGAACAGGCAACCCTTCCAACATGTATTACCCGGTACCTTAGATAAACTGAAAAAGAAACATACGTCTGGAAAAGCCGTGCCATCTGACCGGGGCCGGCTGTCCCCCACCCCGGATCGGAGCCTTTAAAACCCACCCAAAAATTTCACCCGGGGAGAGGGGCTGAAAATTTTGGCGGGGAAAAAAAAAAGGGGTGGGGGGCCCGGAAAGGCCGTCACAGCTTTTTCGGGGACCCAAAAATGGTTTTCTTTTTTAAAAAGCCGTCTTTTTAGGCCCCCCTTAGAGCTGTGAAACTAAGAACCTGGCCATTTGGAGACGGGGCAAAAACCCCCCGCCCCCCGCGGGGAGGCAAAAGAAGAAACCCCGGCCCCCCAACCAAAAAACCCCAAACCCCCCGGGGGAATACCACAAAGTAATACTCACCCCGAACAAGGCCGTTTTGGGGGGGGGGAAACGGCCAGGGGGGGGCCCGGCAGTCCCACAACCCCCAAGCCCCCCCCCGGGGGAGGGAGGCCCAGGGGGGCCAAACCACCAGGGGGAAGGGTCCCCCCGGAGGGGGGGGTGGGGGCCCCAGGTAAAACGAGCCCAACCCGGGGGCCCCCCAACGAGGGGGGAAAAGGGCCCCAAACCGCCCCCAAAGGGGAAGGGTCCCCCGGGGGAAAGGGCCAGGCCCCAGCAAACCCCAAAACCCCGGGGGGCCGGGGGGGCCACCGGACCGGCCCTCGGGACCCCCGGGGGCCGGGCCCGGCCAATCCCCTGGGGGTGGGGGGAACCGGAAATTCCCGGGAAACCAGAAGGGCCAGGCGACGGGGGGGGGGTTTGGGGAACCAAAACCCCCCCTCCAAAAGGGCACGGGGAAAGGCCCCCCGGCCAGGACAAAACCCCCCCGGTTTGGGAGGGGGTCCCCCGGGGCCCAAGGGTTGGGGAGGGGGAGAGGGAAGGGACCTCCCCGGGGGCCAGGGGGGAGGAAACGGCCCGTCACCCCCCCTAAAGGAGGCCCAAAATTTGGGGGCCCCCAGGAAAAGGCCTTCAAAGGGGGCGATAACGTCCGTAAACGGCCCCGAAAAACCGGGAACCTTCCCCCGGGGACAAAAGGGAAAGGATTTACGGGGGGGGGGGTTTTGGGGGAAAAAACCCCTTCTTAAAAGGGGAAAAAACCCCGGCCGGGGGCCCCCCAACAAAGGGGGCCCCAGGGCCGGGGGGGTGGGGGCGGAGGACCCCCTAGGTTCGGGGCCAGGGGGGGCCAGGAAACCACCAAGGTCACGGGGGGCCCCATTTTGGGGAAAAACGCAAAGGTTGTTGATCCCTTTCGGGGGAAACGGGCGGGACCCGAAACAGGTCCTCCCCCCCTTTTCCAGCCTTCCGGGAGGGGTTTACGGGGCCCCCGGCGGGTTTTCCGGGTCCCCCTCCCCCAAAAAAGGGGGCCCCTTATTGGGAAGGGGGGGGGGGAAAAGGCCCACCCCCGGGGGCCCCCCCGGGCCGAAGGAGCCCCAAGGCCCTTGGGTGGAAGCGGGTTTTTCTCCCCGGAGGAGGGGGAAGGGGGAAACGGGTTGGGGGGCCCCACCCATTTCCTCCCCTCCCGCGGGCTGTGGCCAGCAAAAAGGGTTTAAAAAGGGGCCCGGCCCGGGGGCCGAAAGATCCCTCCGGGGGGGCCCCAACAGAAGGCGGGTCGGGGAAGTCCCTTGGGCCCGGGCGAGAAAAGTGGGCCCCCCACCATTTTCCACCCCCAGAAGGCAGAAAAAGGGGGGAAACCCCCCCCAAGGTTTGGGGGCCCCAAAAGGGAAAAGAAGGGGACGGAAGCCCCTGGGGGGGAGCTGGCCCCCCCCGGCCCCCAAACCCCAAACCCCGGGGCCGTCCCCCCCGGGGAACCCCGGGTTTCAATCACAAGGAAAAGGGCCACACCCCTTGCGTTATTGGTTTTCCGCCCCAAGGGCCCAAAACCCGCCAAACCAGGGGTCCCCCCCCGGCCTACCCGTTCCGGGGGGCCTTCCCTAGGGAAAGGAGAGGACGGGGAAACCCCAAACTTGTCCCCCAAGGTGGAAAAAAGCCCGGGGGGGAGATTTCAAAACCCAGGGGGGGGGGTTGGGGGGGGGGTGGGGGTTCCTGGGGGGGGGCCCCTTGGGGAAAAACCGGGGAGGGACACCACCCTTCCCAGTTCGGAAAACCCACGGTTGCCCCCGGCCAAAAGGAGGACCCAAACCAAAGGGTTAACCTTGCCCCGTGGGAAAACGCAGTTTTTTGGGCATCCCTGGGAAAGGAAGCTGGTGCAGGGAGGGAAACAGGTAAACATGGCGCCACCTTTTCCCAGTCTTCCGGAGGGGCCCGGGGCCTCCCGCAGCTGCCCCCGGCCCCCCCCCCGGTAAAAAAAAGGTTGGGGGTTGGGCAAAGGGGTGGGACGAAAAAGGGGTTCCACCTCGGGTGCCCCACCGGACAGAAAAGCCGCAAACCCTTTCCGGGTGAACGGCCCTCTCCCGCCCCGGCCCTGGAAGCGAGACATTCGTCGGCCCAAAAAACCCCCCAATTCCCCGGCAGAAACCGGGCAAAAGGGGGAAAAAGGGGGAAAGGGCCGCCGGGCCCCGAAGATTGCCCCAAAACGGACAAAAAAAAGGGGCCGATCGGGAAAGGGCCCCCTTTCGGGTGAGCAGGGACCGGACATTTGCCCATCTCAAAAGAGAGAGGGTTCCCACGGGATCGGGTTTCCCCCAAAAAATGGGAAAGGAAGAGAAGAGGGCCCAAGAGTTAAGGGGACGTGATGGGTTTGGGAAGTCTGCGCTCCACCCCGGACCACCGCCAAAACCCCTCCCGGGCCCGGGGGAAAGGTTTGGAAAGCCCCACCCGACGTCCAAAGGCACCGGGACACCCAGGGAAGCCCGGGTGGGGGGCGGAGGGCGGGCCCCCGTCCACGCGGGGGAAAAAAACCGCCCTCCACCAACCATTTGTTTAGTAGTGTGGGGGCCAGGGGGGGAAAGGGCCCGGAGAAAGGGTCGGGGGTGCACCGGAAGGGCTGTGTTCACCACCCGGAAAAGGCGACGGAGACGAAGAGGGCCCCAGGGGAGTGATTTTCCCCGGCGAAGTTGAGCGACCGAAAAGGGGGACCCCCAATGCCCCCTTTGACAAAAAAAGGGGACACCGAGGGCCCGGAAAAGGCGTTGATGAAGCTTGGCCCCCCATTTTCCCCCAGATGCGGACCGAAACTGAACCCGGGGGTCCCAAATTGCTGCCCAAACCAAAATAATGCGGGGAGAGGGGGTAAGGGGCGGACTTTCCCTTGTTTCTAGGAAAAACCCCTCTCCCCCCCCAAAACCAAAGCCGGTTCAGCATGGAACCCCCCCTTTTCCCGAGACGGGGGGACACCCCGCCAATCGTCCAAAATTTCATGAGGCAATTTAACCCCCGCAGAAAAACCCTCCGTGAGCCACCCCCTTGGTGGCCGCGTTTTAAAAAACCCCCGGAGCGGGTGGAGAGCCGGGAAAGGGGAGTCTGGTGAAATGCCGGTCCCATCCCACCTGGAAAGGGCCCGGGAAACGCCGGAACCGAGGGGAATGGGGACATGCCAGTAGGCGTTCCCTTGGAACGGGGGACGCCAACCCGCCCCTTTCCCCAGCCCAAGGCGGGACCTTGGCCCAAAGGGCAGAAAACGGAACCGGTGGGGGTTTTACCAAAATCCCTTTTTGGCGGCGGGGGTTTCCCAAAATAAGCCGCCCCTTTGAAGAGCCTTTTGGGACGAGAAAATGCGGGGAAAAGGGAAAACCTTTCCCCCCGCCTTTTCCCCCTACCCCGGGGGAGTGCATGGGCCCGGGCCCGTGGGGGCGAGGGACGGGGACCGGCGTCCCAAAAAGGAGGTCGCGAAGGGGCGGTTGGGGAACCAGGGCCAAAAAAAAGACCGTTTCGGGAACCACCCTGGGGCCCAACCTCCTTGCGGCCAGGCTGCCCCAAAAAACCCGGGCAAAAGGCCCTGGGAAAGGGGGGGCTCAGAAAAGGGGAGCGGCCCTTGGAGGGAAGGGTTTTTTTTTTTGGGCAGTAAACGGGCCCCCAGCCCAAAAGGGCCCCAGGGAAACCCGAGCCCCTGAAAACCGGAAAAAGGGCCCCCCCCGACTGGGGCGACGAGGATCCGGGGGGGCCCCCACACGGGGGTTGGGGCACTCCTGGGTGCCCCCCCCGACCCAGAAGAGCCCCGACGAAAAACTGCCGGACCCCCCCCGGAAACCCCCCCCGGCCCAGACCCGGGTTGGGGGGCCCGGGGAAGGGCACCAAAAGTGACGGTGGGGGGGGTTGAGGCGGAAGGACACTGCTGCAAGGAGGGCTCCCACAAGACCTCCGAATGGAAGGGACTAATCCGGAGAATTCTGTCGATTTTAGCTCCCCGGAGGCCCCCAAAAGCCTCGCCCCCGAAGAGCCAAGCGGCAGTGAAAGGCCCTGTCCCCAAAGGCAGGGGGGACCGTCGGGAGGAGGGGGGGCCCCAAAGCATCACCCGGCGGTCGACCAAAAACCCGACAGACATCCGACCGGGAGGCCGGGGAGAGAGAAGAGTGAAACCCCCGGCGAGGGAGGAGAGCACCCGCCCGCTGGGCTGAAGAAAAACAACAGAAGAGGTCAACAGGGAGGGTGTTTCCGCCCCCTGAAAGTCCCCGGGGAAAAAGCTCCCCTTCACCCGGGTTTCCCCGCCACGGGAGGTCCTTGGCAGGAAAAAAAAGGGACACCCGGAGGAAATCAGCAATCACACGGGAAAGCCACCAGAGGCCGGGGGAAACCCGGGGTCGGGGCCCCGGGAAATTTTAGAAGGACCCCGGTTCACCTGGGGGTAAACCCCCCTCCCCCATTGGCAGGGTCCAGGGCCCGGGCCTTAAAAAGGGCAAAACCCGGGTTTTGGGGCCCCGAGAGAAAGCCCCCTGGCACCTGGCTTTCCCTTTTACCCCAAGGGAAGCCCCCTGACCCAAAACTAGGCTCAGCCAGTAAGGAGGCCCGGGGCACGAAAACGGCCCCCCGAAGAAACGAGGGGCCCGCTTCGAGGGGGGCGCCGGCCCAAAAGAAAGGAAACCCGGGGGAGAGGGGAAGGGGTTCTGACCCCCCTCCACCCCGGGGGCGACGCACCTCCAAGTCCCGGGAAATGGGCCCCAGGAGCCCTCCTCCCGGCGACCCATGGGAAAAAGCCCCCCCGTCAACCGTCCACAAGCAATTGACGGTGGCATCCGGGGCCCCGGTAAAAAAGGACGGAGGAAGAAAGGGGGGAGTCCCAAAGGGATCCTCCGCACGGGACGAGGGGAAGTGAACCCAGAAGGCACCTCAGAAGAAAAGGGGGTAAAAGGGGGGGTGGACAGGAAGCCCGGGGGCGGAAAATCCCCCAAACCCTCGCGCTTGGGGGAGGGTAGGGGGAGGGATCCTCTTTCCCCCTCGGAGCACCCCCAGTAGTCATCCCCCGACACCACAGGGTCAAAGGGGGAAAGGTGAGAGGGGAAGCAGGGGATGGGGACCTGCGACGCCTGGAGGGCGGGGGGGAAAGGGGCCCAGAAGTTAAGTGGCCCTCCATTCTTGCATGAAAGGGGTTCACTGAAGACATCCAAGCCCACAACCCGGAAAGGACGGAGGTGGGGGTGGGGAAGGCCCAGGGGGGGAGCCTGACCCGCCGTAGGAAACCCCAAAACCTAGCAGGCAAGTCCCCGACCCCGGGCGTCGCGGTCTGGTGAGGGACGAGGAGGGGCCGCCCGATCTTGCCCCCCGTCAGCAAAGCGGGGCGCCGAGACCCTTTGGGAAACAGAGGCAGGGGGCGGGGGGTGCGAGCGAGGAGGAGATGGGCGACTTGGCGAGGGGCCCCGCCGGAAACCAAGGGGACCGGCGCCCAAAGGGCAGACGGAAGTGGCTGCCCCTTGGCGAAAATTTAAAGCCTTCCCACCACCATCCCTTTAGGTCCCGAAAAGGGGGCCCGCCAGTAAAGCAGGGCACACCCCCCTCCGGGAGGAGAGCCGCCGCCATCCCCGCCCTACCGGGCAATCGGCGGGACGAAAAAGGTCCCACAGAAAGGGACGGGGCGTGCGAGGAGCAGAACGGGGCCTCGGGGGCCTAAAAGGGCACCCAGCCCGCCCTGGGCCTCACAATTTATCCGCTGGAAAAGAAGGGAAAAAAAGTGAGGGGGAAAGGGGCAGAAGCAACACGGGAAAAAACCCCCCAAAAACCCCCCCCCGCATCGCCACACGCACGCCCGACCCCAGGAAGTGGATGGGCGGGGAGGGGGGTGGGGTCGACGTGGCAGCCAGGGACCGCTCAACTCCCCTACCCGGCCCATGGGAGGGTCCGGGCGAGGGAGCGGGGAAGGTTGGGCACCCGCAAAAGCGACGTAACCATCCGCCCATCTCAGCGTACACGTGGCAGGCCAGGGGCGTGGCAGACCAGGTACCCCAAACCCCCCGCACGAGCCCATGGGAGGGTCCGGCGGGGGGGGAGCGTGGCTGGGAGAACTACGTAACCATCCGCCCATCTCAGCTTACACGTGGCAGACCAGGAACCACCGAAACCCCCCCCGCACCGGCCTATGGGAGGGCCGGCCAGGGGGGAGGGGCGTGGCTGGGAGAACTACGTAACCATCCGCCCATCTCAGCTTACACGTGGCAGACCAGGAACCACCGAAACCCCCCCCCGCACCGGCCTATGGGAGGGCCGGCCAGGGGGGAGGGGCGTGGCTGGGAGAACTACGTAACCATCCGCCCATCTCAGCTTACACGTGGCAGACCAGGAACCACCGAACCCCCCCCCCCCCCCCGCACCGGCCTATGGGAGGACCGGCCGGGGGGGGGGCGTGGCTGGGAGAACTACGTAACCATCCCCCCATCTCAGCTTACACGTGGCAGACCAGGTGTCAGGCCAGGGACGCCCATATGGCCTGAATATAAACAACACGTGTTATAGGAGAGCAGGTGTTGACGTGATGAAGGCAAAAGGAAGAATGATGGCTCCGATACGGCTGGCGGACAGCCGGCCGCGGTCAGATGGCACGGCGTTGCCAGACGTATGTTTCTTTTTCAGATTATCTAAGTGTAGCCTGGTAATGTATTACCAGATGTTGGAATGGTTGCCTGTATACCCAGGGTTTGCCATGGGTAGCGATCTTTCCTATCCTATAGCTTAGTGCACTAGCTCTAAGGGGACCTAAAAATGAGTGTAAATGAGTAGGCAACACTGTGCGCGCCGCGCTACCAAACGGTCGGTCCTTCAGGCTTCAGTGAAGTTCAGTCTTCCCCGACCCGTCAGTGGGAGAGCACGCTCGCTCGGTGTTCACCTCGCTATGCAGTAGACATTCTCACCCGTAGAAAGTTTTGCTGCTGGTGTTTCACGAGTTTCTGCCAGCACCTCTGCTCTTGTTAGAGTCGCTTCACAGACCCCAAGGCGAACCCTGAAGGTTGGGTGCGTAGGCCCATTACATGAGGGGGCCCCTTAGAGGGATACTATAATGGTCTGTGGAGAGGGGCCGCAGCGACTCGGATAGGTCCGGTTTAGTCCCGAGAGGGGCAACGTCAGGGCTGGTACGACGCCGTTTAGACGGCGGCCAGTTTAGCCCTCCTGACACTGTAGGATAGTTGCTGGACGAAGTTACCATTCCCCGTCAAGCAGCTGTGTTTCTGCCTTTGTGGCAGTCTGTTTTTGTTAGGTTTTTATTAAGCTTTTATTTCTGCCTCTGCCCTTGCTGCGTTATTTTCTGAGTCATGCCCCACTCTAACGGCAGGGCCAAGTTCCACTCTCCTCGCCCTTCGTCAGGAGGGGAACTATCGCCCAGTGATAGATCAGAGCTGAAGACCAGTCATAGAAGAAAGCTGCTGCTACCCGTGCTTCCACTTCTGCTGCTTCGACAAATGCTGATTGCCCTGAACCTTTCAAGGATAATACTACTGCCTCTGCTTCGAACCACCCTCGCAGATCGAAACACCTCCACCAACATGTCGCCTCCTCCTCGGCCGTATTGCAACCCGCGTCACCGTTCCAGCACTCAGCGGGAACGACCGGCTTATTCCTCGGAAGTAATAACGGAATAGCTAGAATATAAGGAAGTACAAGCCACTGGCGTGTGACTTCAGTTGAATCAGGCCGCCTATATTAAATGCATACCAAGCAGACAGGGCGGTGCGCACCGCCCTTTCTGCTTGGTATGCATGACCACACTTGGCAATAAGATTGTTGTAATTTGTAGTTTTTCAAGAAAACGGTGACGCCTCCTAAACAGTCAATTGAAAGAGTCATGAAAGATTTATGTACTGTTTTTCATTTTTTTTTTTTTTTGAAGTAAAAAATACGAAAACACGTGTTAAATTTATCAATATGTTTTATTACATTAGCAGGACTCGTGTACTGTTTTGTAAGACATTAACAATAATATACAGACATTATCAAAATCACAAGGGTCATTGACGGGGTCTCTTACTGTATACCATGAATGACATTTGTCATATTCAGCAATCTCATAAATAGGATTAATAATATAACAAATAATAATAATAATAGTTTATTTCGGAATCAAATCCATACAATTCGTACATATATACGTACATATATACACATACATACATACACAAACATACAGCAAGTAATTAAACATGTTAAACAGAGAAGAAAGAGAAAAAAAATCAATATTACAAAAAACAAATTTAACGCTCCCCAAAATAATAATAATACAATTATAATAAACTGCCACAAATAATAATAATTAGTGTATTCACGGTTGTGCATGTCTCCCAAAGTGTGATATAGGCCTATATGTATCAACACACAATCGAGACCATCCAATATCACAGGGCGACTTCATGTTCGGCGCGCGGACAAATGAGGCGACGTCGCTGATCGCTCCTCGGAGGTGTACTCGGCCCAGAAAGCGATCAGCTTGTTGTTCCTGTGCCGAGTGTCCTTTCGTTGTAGGCGCCGCAGGTCCTCCTTGTACTCTAGCTGCACGGCGATGGTGACGAGCTTGGCCTCCTTCTCCAGCAGGTGTATTAGCAGGTAGAAGGGCAGATTTGCTTTTTTCCCTCGGTGGTTGAGGCGGGTGTGCCACCCCTCCACGTCGTTGTTTGTCCTGACATGTTGGTCGAACTGGCACCAGTCCCGAGGCTTGAAATATCTGCCGTTCACCCAGGTGGTATCATAATAGGTGAACAGGTTGGCGATGAGTGGTGTGTCAACACCGACCCGCTCTCTCAGCCTGTTGAACATTGGCTCGATGTGCTCCTGGGGCAGTAGGGGAAGAGTCATCAGCTGACGGCAGATAGAGTGCGTGCCAGGGTCCTGGTTATATGGCACCACCAGTCCATACTCTTGCATTTTTCTCCAGATCGCCTGGAAAAGACATGTACGTTGGTTAAGATAAGATAAGATAAAATTGTATTGAACGTCGGTTAAAAATGTACAATGAATATATACAATGATCATAATACAGTGGAAATACAAATTTACAGACTTATCACACGTACGGTGTTGCCAGCGTTCGCAACCAACACTCCAAGCCTTCTTGGCGGGGTCGCACAGGTTCCGAACAGACGATGCAGAGATAAGCCATGAATGTTTACTTTCGGACGATTAAATCGTAATTATGTCGAATACACTTTCCTGGCCCTTTATATATCAGACGCGGGCCAGTGCGCCGCCTCTGCGCACCGCCCTGTCTGCTGGGTATGCATGCTACTATAGGCGGCCTGTTTCAACTGGCGGCCAGAATCAACGGATGGCCCGGCGTGTTACCCGCGTGTCTGTGGAAGTGGAAACAAGTGTTGAAGCGACGGAGATAACACAGGGGATGAAGGAATGATGGAATAAGCTAGAGAATATAAATAAGTACAAGACATCGGAGGTGCGGATAGAAGTGGGAACAAGTGTTGCAGGTTATAAGCGACGGAGGTGTACAGGAAATTGTAGAATGAAGGAATAATGGAACAACATATTTTTTGAAAAGGACGAGAAGCATGAAGTTCATGCGGAATGAGGATTGGAGGATGTAAAGAACCTTGATAATGCGGGCCGCGGCTGCCTTGTGATTGGCTGACACGTTTGAGACACAATCTGATTGGTTGGCACGTTTTTTTTAAAACACAAATGTGATTCGCTGGCGAGACTGTGACGTCATTGTAGTCGCTCAGCCACTCAACTTTGAACAACCATGTATCGCCACTGCCATGTCTCGTCTTTGAATACCTGTTAACACTGGGGTGTAGAAATAGCGGGATGTTGTTGAGCTAGAGCTAACAACAGTGGCCTTTAACTCGCTTTGAATCCCCGCCCTGGGGCTACATTCAGAGAGGCTTACTTCCGGTCTGCACGACCTAGCGACTTCCAACAGCTGTTCTGGGGAACTTTTTGGCATTCTGCGGGCAGATTGATGACGTATTTAAAGACGTTGAGCTGTCAAAACCAGGCACTGCTTCTAGGCAGTTGTAGAGCACGCAATATACAAAAAATACTCATAAATTGAGTATATATATGATGTTTTCTGACTCAAGAACTGAACAGGGCAAGTATACAAATGAAATTAGGCCCTTTAACACTTATCTCCTACACTCGTGGTGAGTTTATTATGGGGGCAAAGTGTCTAGATAGGATGAAAATCTTATCTTATCTTATCTTATTATGGGGTGATGGGTCGAGTGGTGAACGGCGGCACCTCACCGAGACCCTGACCGAGACCACCTGGCTTCACCACCCCGGCGGGTAGCTGCCACTAACCGCTACGCATCAGACTGAAGGTATAATGGCTCCCTTTTCCTTAATAAGACCCCAAGCCCTTGTCCATCCAGCCGTGATGGGTATCTCCTTCTCCTTCTCCTCCTAGCCTTTTCTTGTAGCAGTTGGTGGTAGTTGTGGTAGTGGTAGTGGTGGCAGCAGTAATAAAATATAAGCCGTGTAACACATTTCAGCGTGTTATTGGAGTGGTCTTCGTGTACTAAGACGATGCTTGGACGACAAAAACACGGCTTATATTTTATTACTGCTGCTTCTGCTGCTGCTATTGCTGCTGCTGCTACTGCAACTGCTGCCGGCTGCTGTGGGAAGGGGTTGGGAGGAGGAAGAGGGGGAGGAGAAGGAGAGGGAGAAGCTAGGAGGTGGAGGAGGAGGAGGAAGAAGTACCTTTTCTTATAGCAGTTGGTGGTGGTTGTAGTGGTGGCAGCGGTGATGGTAGTGGTGGTGGCAGCGGTGATGGTAGTGGTGGTGGCAGCAGTAATAAAATATAAGCCTTGTAACACATTTCAGCAAGTGTTATTGGAGTAGTCTTCGTATAAGAAAAGGTTAGGAGGAGGAAGAGGAGGAGGAGGAAGAAGGGTGGAGCATTTTGGTGTGGATGATGAATTTGTTTATAAACACAGTTGAGAGCGTGGAAGCCTTGTGATTGGCTGAAACTTTTTGAGAAATACTATGTGATTCGCTGGCGAGGCTGTGACGTAATTGTACTCGCTCAGCCAATCAGCTATCCAAGCCCATAGTGACACCGTAGCGCCACTCCCATATCTCGTACCAGAATCCCCGCGACTTCCGGGTTGTACAAATAGAGGAAGTTAGTTAAGCTAGACACCGTGCCCTTTAACTCTCTCTGAATGTCTGCCCTGGTGAAGGAGTTAATACGCATCAGTATTCAGTACAGATGGAAAACTCGATTTTTTTAGTGATTCGAGATTTTATGAGTGACTCACTGAAGATAATCGGGTACTTGAGTCACTCGATTCACTGAGTCAGTAGCCTGCGTGGCGCGTGGTGCACGGATGCACGTGCTGCGGAGGCGATGCAGGTGAGCTGTGAGTGTCGTGTGCCCCAGGCGGAGGCGGGTGAGAGCGACATCGAGGACATGGGACTTTTTCCTTATCCACGGCCGGGGGGAAGAGTCACTGCGGTAATGGCCCATGGAGGTGATGCGGAGGGCATCGCCGAGCGTGTTATTCCAGGTGGAGCGGCAGACCCGGTGTCGTGTGGGCAAGTTTCTGTTTATGAGGGAATGTCTGTTTACTAACAAAGGCAAAGAAAACGGGAGTTGAGGGGAATAACTACTAATTTTGACAGAATTTTCTTGAAAATAACCTCATTGTGATTTCCACACAAAGTTACTATAATTTAAGTAAACCTAAACCTAACATAATTTAACCTAACTTAACTTAACGTTTTTCTAACCTTACCTAACCTAGCGGTCTGCCGAAAAGGGAGAGCGCGTGGAGAATATGCCGCCTGGACATGCCTTTGTTGATCAAGTAAAATATTTGTAATTACTCCCCTCAACTCCCGTTTTCTTTGCCTTTGTTAGTAAAGACACATTCCCTCATAAACAGACACTTGCCCACACGACACCGGGAGATGAGGCGTGTGGCCGCGGAGAGCGGCAAAGGGAAGGGTGTTGTGTTTACTCTGACAAGGCAATCCTGGCAGCAGAATCCGCTACCTCGTTGCCTGGGATACTAGCGTGGGAGGGAACCCACTGAAAGGTTATCTCCCACCCCTCGTTGGTAAAGGTAAGGTTACACTAGCCATAACAGGCTCTGGACTCCAGTGATAAACATCCTGCCATCCATCAGGATCTCTGGACGAGTGGTTACACTTGATCTTGATCTTGATTTAGATCAAGTGTAACCACTCGATGGAGATCTCGATCTCGATATTTTTTTATATTACTGCCCTACTAACAGCATGAAAACAAACCACCCGCCAATACCTGACTGCTGCAGGCGTCCACCCCTCACGACATCACGCTGTCATCCGCCTCACCTGTCTTCCTGAAGTTGACAGGTCAGCTACCACGCCTTTGATTGCATCCATCATAGGACATCATCAGGGCTCATCATAGTGTTCCCAAAGGGATCGCAGCCCTAAACAACACCTCTGGCCTGACTACACCACCACCCGACATGGACCCTACTCTGGAGTTGTGCGTTGCTACCACAATTCTTGCTGCGAATGTGTTGGCTCTAATGAAGTTAATTCAGAAAAAACGAAGGAGACGCCGACACTGGGTGAAGCCATGGCTGGCCCGAAAATCCAAGAATGTCTTCAACAACTTGCTGAAAGATTTTTGCCTGGAGGATGAGCAAGGTTTTTATGAGTTCCACAGGATGTCCAGGAAGAATTTTGCTGAAATATTGGAGTTAGTGTCACCACTCATCAAGAAGCAGGATATCAGGATGAGGAAACCTATACCACCTGCACAGCGCTTGTCCATCACAGTTTTGATATCCCGCCAACAGGTTAGTAATAATTATGGTTGTTGCTTCATACCCGAGTTAATATAACGCATAGTCCGGCAGCTTAGTGAAATGATGGGGACATGCCGGATAAAAGCACCAAAATTTTGTCAGGCACTCTACAGGCTCCTAGCTATGATTTTGAGAGGGGAGACAAATGATCCCATCACTCAGATGGCTATAAGGAACGCTTCTTTATTATTTTGACATTTCCGCATGTGGAAATTAGGGTAAATGGGTTTTTTAAAAGAATAGTCATAAGGATAATGTTTATTGGATGCAAGTTATCTTATTATTATTATTTAATAACTCCAGAACAAAATATTCCAATATGGCTGTCAAAAAAACATAAATTCCAATATTTATTCGACTTTAAACTCCCTGCGGACCTATGCGA
>JACEEZ010026242.1:0-13710 GCA_016584305.1 Chionoecetes opilio | reverse complement strand
AAAAAAAAAAAATTTTATTCTAATTATTTGTGAAAAATACAATCTTTTGTACCCAAAACAATTACATATGCCACTAGAGTAGAAAAAACTAGAGAGAGAAAAAAAAGTAGAGGAAAAACATAAAAGAGTGCACAGAGCACCATTGCTATAGCGGATACAACATTCGAGAAGATATTTGGCAGCCATTTTGTAAAATGGCAGGCACTCCGCTCATGGAATGAATCTGGAATGGCCCTATAGCCAAATATCTTCCCAAGCCCCTTTTTTAATTGTCTGCCAAATTTCATGCTTGTTTCACCAAACCCACAATTCTTCCAAATATTTCACCTATCTGCAGTACTAATAGGGTCAGCCAGCCGAATGGGCAAGTTTTGACATTCCAGCGCAGTGACATCAGTATAACCCAACCCAAATTACAGGAACTACCACGTGTAGGTCTCACGGCCTCTTGTAGCTTCCTTATTACCTCCGCCAACGAAGTTGGAGGGGTTATGTTTTCACCCCGATCTGTCTGTGTTAGTGTACAGGATTTCTCGAAAAGTTACGAATAGATTTGGACCAAACTCGGTATACCAAGTCTATTTGGTATAAGGAAGAACTTATTTAATTTTGGATGAAATCTATTGACAACTGTTGCCATGGCAACCAATTGATGAAATATTCGGCCGGAGGTATGCGCTCATACTGAGTGCATATATATATATATATATATATATATATATATATATATATATATATATATATATATATATATATATTTGATGAAATATTCGGGCGGAGGTATGCGCTCTACTGAGTGCCCCCCCCCCCTAGTTTTCTTCTGTGCTTATGTTCAACCCGGTACTTTGACGAGTCTTAAATTACTCTGTCCCTCACCTCTCGCCGGTCAGAGCAGACGTCTGTCTACTCACTCTCCGCTGCTGCTCTCAGTCGCAGAGAGAGAGAGGGCGAGGGAGGGAGAGAGAAGAGAGAGAGATGTGCTGTGGTACAGTATAGGCTGTGGTAGAGCATGCTGTGGTACAATATAGGCTGGTACAGTATATGCTGTGGTAGAGCATGCTGTGGTACAGTATAGGCTGTGGTACAGTATAGGCTGTGGTACAGTATAGGCTGTGGTAGAGCATGCTGTGGTACAGTATATGCTGTGGTACAGTATAGGCTGTGATAGAGAATGCTGTGGTAGAGCATGCTGTGGTACAGTATATGTTGTGGTACAGTATATACTGTGGTACAGTATATACTAAGGTAGAGCATGCTGTGGTACAGTATAGGCTATGGTAGAGCATGCTGTGGTACAGTATAGGCTGTGGTAGAGCATGCTAGCTGTGGTACAGTATAGGCTATGGTAGAGCATGCTGTGGTACAGTATAGGCTGTGGTAGAGCATGCTGTGGTACAGTATAGGCTGTGGTGGAGCATGCTGTGGTACAGTATATGCTGTGGTAGAGCATGTTGTGGTACAGTATAGGCTATGGTAGAGCATGCTGTGGTACAGTATAGGCTGTGGTAGAGCATGCTGTGGTACAGTATATGCTGTGGTACAGTATAGGCTGTGGTAGAGCATGCTGTGGTACAATATAGGCTATGGTGGAGCATGCTGTGGTACAGTATAAGCTGTGGTAGAGCATGTTGTGGTACAGTATAGGCTGTGGTAGAGCATGCTGTGGTACAGTATAGGCTATGGTAGAGCATGCTGTGGTACAGTATATGCTGTGGTAGAGCATGCTGTGGTACAGTATAGGCTGTGGTAGAGCATGCAGTGGTACAGTATAGGCTGTGGTAGAGCATGCTGTGGTACAGTACAGGCTGTGGTAGAGCATGTTGTGGTACAGTATAGGCTGTGGTAGAGCATGCTGTGGTACAGTATAGGCTGTGGTACAGTACAGGCTGTGGTAGAGCATGTTGTGGTACAGTATAGGCTGTGGTAGAGCATGCTGTGGTACAGTATAGGCTGTGGTAGAGCATGTTGTGGTACAGTACAGGCTGTGGTACAGTATAGGCTATGGTTAGAGCATGCTGTGGTACAGTATAGGCTGTGGTAGAGCATGCTGTGGTACAGTATAGGCTATGGTAGAGCATGCTGTGGTAACAGTATAGGCTGTGGTAGAGCATGCTGTGGTACAGTATAGGCTGTGGTAGAGCATGATGTGGTACAGTATAGGTTGTGGTGGAGCATGCTGTGGTACAGTATAGGCTGTGGTAGAGCATGCTGTGGTACAGTATAGGCTGTGGTAGAGCATGCTGTGGTACAGTATAGGCTATGGTAGAGCATGCTGTGGTACAGTATAGGCTATGGTAGAGCATGCTGTGGTACAGTATAGGCTGTGGTAGAGCATGCTGTGGTACAGTATAGGCTATGGTAGAGCATGCTGTGGTACAGTATAGGCTGTGGTAGAGCATGATGTGGTACAGTATATGCTGTGGGAGAGCATGCTGTGGTACAGTATATGCTGTGGTAGAGCATGTTGTGGTACAGTATAGGCTATGGTAGAGCATGCTGTGGTACAGTACAGGCTGTGGTACAGTATAGGCTGTGGTACAGTATAGGCTGTGGTAGAGCATGCTGTGGTACAGTACAGGCTGTGGTAGAGCATGCTGTGGTACAGTATAGGCTGTGGTGGAGCATGGTGTGGTACAGTATATGCTGTGGTAGAGCAAGCTGTGGTCGGCGACAGTTCCCCAGGTCTGCAGTTGTCTTCCCCCACACCCAGCGCGTGGCCGCGCAGCTTGCGACAAGGAAAACTTGCCCTGGAGTGGGGACTAAAGCACACCAGCGGCACGTAGTGGATAGCAGGCTTGATAGTCACGATCTCACGTCAATACTTATTGTTAATATTATTTGTTCTGAAATTACTTGTCCATTGATTCTTGTGTAATATTGTAAGTCAGCCAGCGATCTTTTTGTGGGTCAAAACGCTCTGTATAATAGTGATGACTCGAGGGAATACTCGGAATATTGTACTTATTTTCGTTTTTTATATATTATAATAAAACATGATTAAAAGATATGAGTTGCAATTAGTAAATTTGTGAAATGTTCCCATAAAATCTTTATTCACAATGTATTTGTATGCAATGATAAAGAAATATTAGCATAGCATTTTATATCTTGTCTCAAGTAGTTAGTAATATTGGTATAGGTCGTCAATATTATCGAATCAGTTTAGCTTGCTCCGGGCCAGTATCGTAACCAATGAGTTAACGAGGTGGCGATTATGCTAGTTGAAAAATTTTCCCAATACCCCGCCAAGAGGACTTGCAATATAGTAGGCTAAGCCCAATTTTTGTTAGCCGAAGCCTTTGGCCCCTAAAATTATCCATGGAATCCAATATCACCCGTAAAAGAATAGTTACATGTAGGCTTAGCGTCAAAACGAGACCAAAGCAGCCATTCTAATAAAGACATGTTCTCAAATACATTATAGGGGTATATACTCGCGAGGTATTTGCAATTAGGGTTTGTGCGGTATCAATGAAAATAAACGGATTGCCGAACCGGTTATGGGAATAATACGGTACGTGTCCTAACACCGGTACCGGTGTTACGATAACGGTTAGTACCGATTACCGTGCAAACTATCGTATTGCTTTTTTCGTTGTTTTTTTTTACTTGTCCATTCTCAGACTAATTATAACCTCTAAACATGTAAATACTATTTATATATATGTTCTTTTTTTTTCAGTAGTCTTGGCCAACTATCTGGCAATCTGATGTTCAGTGAACAGTGTTTCCACTTTCAGGAATTTCCTATATTGTACACTCTACAGCATCGACCCCACTAAAATAAGTTTCCATAGCGCGACCACTTCTTTTTTTTTTTTACAATTCTTAAACCCTTATTGTACAGCATGACCCCCCTAAAAATAAAGTTTATGGGCGATAGGCCATTTTCTTGTTTATACAATTCGTACCTACGTAAAGCATAGACCCCCGTAAAATAAAAGGTTTGTGGCGTAGTCCATTTTATTTTTACACAATTCGTAACCCCTTACCGTACAGCATAGACCCCCCTAAAATAAAGTTTTTATGTGGCGTAGTCCATTTATTTTTTACAAGTTCGTAACCTACCCGTAAGCATAGACCTCCCTAAAATAAAGTTTATGTGACGAAGGCACATTCTTTTTGTGTCATCAGTAAGTAGTATGTATAAGTAACCCTAAGGCGGGGTTAACACTACCGCACGTTTTTGCTGTCCGTGTCTACGTGGCCGTGGCGATCTCAGAGACGTCCCAATGACGTCACCCCGTCACTCACCGCAGTCACGGAACAAAGAATTGGATAGCTCCATATAATGTGAGCTTGAGAACGCGCCGTCCTCAAGGTCAGTGACGTCAATCACTGCTCCAGCGGTGGTCGCGCGGATCTATGGTCCACAGACACAGGCAGGGAGAGTGGACGCACTGTGGCGTACTGTGAGTCCACTGATGGACAAGCGCACGTAGACTACGGACAGCAAAACGTGCATGTGGTGGAACCGGGCCAAAATAAGAAAATAACAATAATTGATTCAAACTTTCCATTTACATTTTATTTTTGGACAAATATTCCTGAGATTCTTGGGCAGGACCGTTTAGATAGATTACTATAGCAGCGCTGGCTGTATTGAGTACATTTTGTAATAAAATACATTGTGTATAAGAAAATCCATATTTATAAATACATTAGTTTAAGGTATTTAAAATTACAGTATTAATAATACTTAAGAGTAATAAATACATGTATTCATAACCTAACAGTAATATAAAACATGTTAAATACTATTTATTTTTTTTAATTTTTTTTTTTCAGTTAATTGGGCCAACTATCCGCCAACTTCTGGCAAATCCTGATGTGTTACAGGGAACCAGTGTTCCACTTCAGGAAAATGTTCCTTATTTTAAGGAAATTTGGCCTGAGAAGGAAACTTCTAAGGAACGCCAAAATATAAGAAACCTAAGGAAATATTTTTTTTCAGGAATTCTAGAGATATGTAGATTAAGATTAAAATAGAAGGTGAGATGATAAAGACACTACTTTTATTGGCCTTGACATAAAATGACCCTAAAGAACAAATTCGCGGTCTAATTCTATCATTTTTATCTATAGCATCTACCACAGCAAGGATATTGGGGGAAAGGGGAGGAGGTGGGCGTGGTGGGTGGCGCCGGGCTGGTGTGGAGCCGCGGACAGAGTGGGTAGATGCTCTAACGACAAGTTCAGTTCCTGTCCTGCTGTATGATAAGGTGTCGGGATTCTGTTTCTCATCAGTCACTAGTATTCGGTGCTTCATCCAGCCATTTCTCATACTGTATTTAGACCAATAATTTCTATTGTTGAAAGTGTTGGCAAACTTGTATGATAATAATGCAACTCGAACATTATGTCAGGAGTGGGATTCCATAGGTCGTAGATGGTATAAGGAATTCAAAGGAATGCATACCTTATTGCAAATAGAAGAAAGAGTTTGGGAAATTGCTACTCATGTTATCATCCATACCATAATATAACATATACACTACTACCATAGATAGTAGTGGGTGGGTGGGGTCCTGGGTGGTGGTGTGTGTGTTGTGTGCTCGTGTACTGTGTGCTGCTAGAAGTGGTGTGTGTGTGTGTGTGTGTGGTAATGTGTGTGTGGTGTGCGACGGTTGTGTGTGGGTGTGGTGTGTGTGTGGTACTTGTGTGCATCTTAGGTAGTCTGATGTTAGAATCAGTATCCTTATATTATCATGATAATTATCAATATTATTAGTATGATTATTATCATTATTTTCTCATTTGATTGTTATTATCATTATGTTATCGCAATATTACTGCTTAGTATCACTATTATTGTGTGATGATATTTTATCTGAGTTATTAATTATCTATTATTATAAAACTGATGTATTATCATTAATTGCCATTGACAGTACTCATTATTATTATTATATTATTATTATATTACTATTGTTGTTTTATTATTATAATCATTATCTCATCTTATTTTTAATGTATTGTTGTTATTATTCAAAGGCGTCGACGGAGACACGTTTGTAACTCGAGTTTTCTTCAAAATAGATGGTAAAGATAAGAGGGGTCAGGCATATACTGACGTGTGAACTCTCCGACACACACACCACACACACACACTCACCCAAAAAAAAACAAGTAAACGTATCTCTGAAATTAATTATATTAATAAAAAATATAATTTTGGATGATATAATAATAACAATATGCAAAATGATGATGCAATTATTAAACCCTAATAATCTTAGACTAAGACTAATAATAATAATAATAATAATTAATAAAACAATATGAAATCTGAATGGTGGCTGAATTTGAATATATACGGTTACACAGTGATATAAATATGTTTCTTGGATCTATCCAATCATCAATCATTGGGGGAATACGCCTGGGGCCGCGTCGCCTCGCCCACCTACGACGCCACTCACCGGGGTCACCACGCGCGAGTTCCATGCAGGCTCTTTCCCATACCAAGCAGCTTCGACAAGAACATCAACTTGCCCCAGCCCACGAGCCTTTATGGTCGCCCCTTGGCTCCTCCACGCCGGACGGGTCTCTTACAGGATACAACCCGAGATGGGGAAGGATCGGTTTCAGGGTAGCTGCCCACATGCCAATATAGCCGAAGTTGCGGCGCTGACGCGACTATGCAGGAAAGGCCTCGATTCAGTCCACGGTGCAATCGTGATTTGAAAACGTAATCATTCCAAGCGATACCCCATGATCGCGAAGACACTTATTACAAAGGCATTGATTCGTCTCTTCAAGTAACTAGTTAGTGTCATGTCTCACAACCATAGATGTAAGACAGGGACACAAGCGATTGAAGATCCGGAATTCTCGTGTCCTCCCGCCACAGGCTAACCGAACAACCCAAATTACTCCCGCGAGGAGTCCATAACACGTGGACTATGCCAATCCGTCGCAGACTTCTTGAGTGACCCGCCTGCATATGGACGTCGCTACAAGGTAGTAAAAACTTTCCAAGGTTACAATGTCCCTCGCCACACGCATGAATGCTTCATCTAGTAAGTCTCCTAAATACTCTGGACCTTGGTCTGAGCCAGGAGACTCAAGTCCCAAAGGCTTCCTCTAGTGCAGCGACTCGAGAACCGTCACAGGACCCCAGCGATCAGCAAAGAGTACTGCCTCATCGGCAAAAAAAAGATCAGTGATCTTGGTGTGCCGGGACGGATGCTCCACAATCAGCTTGATCTACAACCTGTCAATACCCAGTCCATAACAAGCGTTGAAAAAGTGATGGGGCAATGGACGCCCCTTCGCCTCACTCCTGTATCTACAGGGAAAGAAGCTGGATAACCTTGCCCCACACTTCACCAGCACTCTCAGTCCCAGAATACAGCACAGTTATTCAAACCAATAGTCCCTGCAGGATCCTCGAAGTAGCAGAAGCCCCAGAGTGAACTCCTGAATTGCACTGAGGTTCAAACGCCTTCTTGCGATCAACATAGGCTGCAGCATCCCCTGTCGAAACCTCCACGTTCGGGTCCACCAGGACACGAAGCGCTACGATAAGGTCCGTTGTGGACTTACCATGCGGTGAACCCTAGACTGCGAGGTCTGCTGCTTCACAAGAATGACTGCACTTCGTGTCAGCAATAGATGGGGCAAGCACCTTGGCCTGGTAAGCTGAGGCAGTGTATACCACGTTAACTGTTGCAGTCCTGCGGCCCCTTTTCCCTTTCCAGATAAGGCCACGACCAGCCCCCTTTTCCGTCAGGAGGAATCGGTTAAATGATTGCCACACGGCCAGTCAGCGACAGCATGCAAACCCGGGATCATGGCTCACCCCATAGCGTGAGCATAGTATATATAAATACTCCCAGTTGGTTAACCACCCACCATGGATTTTGTTGTGTACTGATTCTATTGGAAGGAAAAAAGTCAGGGAGCACACACTCTGATTTCTAGTGTTAAAAGTAATCGTCCAGGGGACCCATTTTCGTAGCATAATATGGAATGATCATTCAAAATACCTAATCCACAAAAAATATCATTTCATGCCTTATTTCCCCTAGAAACAGACTTGTAAAAAGCGCGGGGAAAACAACAGTCCCCATTCCAGCCGGGCGGGAAAACTTGCGGCGACATTACACGAGTGAGCCTCCCAGCCCCGGCCCTATACAAATACACGGAGACTCGGAGAAAATGTAGTACTGGGGGAATTTTGGGTTGTTTTGATCTTTTTTTTTTTGCGATGTGGCAATACTTGCATCCCTTTGGATACAGCAAGAAGCGTGTGCTTTGCAGAGAGATTAGCACATTTCTGACCTTATTTGACCATGATAATGTCTGTGCAGCGCCTGGCAGTGTGGCGGGTGAGAGGAGCGCGGCTAGACAATGTGCTTTACATCCGCGCTACGCTCACCCGCCACTGGTTCAGGCGCGCAAAGACATTATCATGGTCAAAAGGTCGGAAATGGGTGCTAAGCTCTCTGCAAGGCACAGCTTCTGCTGTACCCTATGAAGCTGCAAGTATATGCCAATTACCAAAAAATAAACATATCAGAAAACACCAAATTCCCCAAGTACTACATTTTTCTCCGTGTATTGCATCAGAGGGCTGGGAGGCTCACTCGTGGGACGTTGCCGAGCCGTGGGCGTCGTCTGCTTGTCCCGCCAGTTGTGTTTTGAGAGTCGGGAATTTAACAGATTTTGTGGAATTGCGGATCATCTTAAAACGGTGACTTGTATGCAAAAAGGCAACAATTGTTGATATACTCGATCATGGCTATATGTGACTGCATTTAAAGCAGGAATGATGAAATCGGTCATGGGAACGATTACTTAAGGATCAACCGAATTAACTTAATCTATTTCGTAGGTTATAGTTAATTAAAATGACAGACACTTCCAGTATGAAGCATGTGAAATATTGAAAGCATTACAGGCATGAATCCACAGAGTAAGGGTCGTAGTCTATCTTTTGAGAAAAAGTCGGAACTTATTCATGCATTCGTGCAATGAGGAAGATCTTAACCATGAGCTGCACTCGGCAAAACCGTATGTTAGAAGACGCATAGGAAGTAAGTGACAATGAGAAGCCCCCAATCACGTTTAGATTTAGTGAGAATCTTGGTCCATATGAAGAGCATTTCCTGAGTTCTACAGACTGGCCAAAATTTCGTTAGTATTACATGTGTTGATCAGCGCAGCAGAAGAGAAGCTTTTCTGCTCGGAAATTTAATCAGAACTACATATTGTGAAAAAATACAATGGGCAATGAGAGATTAGGTAATCTTGCTTGCATTGTCAATTGAAAGCAGGCGGAGTTAAAAAGCGTGATAGAAGTCATTTCGGCTGATAAGTTTGCTGAGAACCACAAAGAGAACAGAAGAATTTTGCCACTTTATCAGTGTGGAAAAAAAAATCATTCTTGCCTGATGCTTTTAAAACATGCGTTTTTCTCCCAGTATCAATTATGTTTTCCTTTTGTAGTATAGTTGAATATAGATTGAATTTTTGGTATGACTGCTTATTCGTTCTCCATCAGCAACGGAATGATACCCTACAGTACTCAACACATCACTCCTAGAATAAAATCTAATAAATTCCACTAGTCATACGACATCAGATATACTCTTGTGATATTGGTTCAGAATGCAAAATATGCAAGGGGGGTGCTTGGCACTGTAAGTGAAAGGAATCCCCAGTCCCACCCCCAAGTCCCCAGCTGTATCGGGCTTGTTCGGCTCATCTAGGGCCCCCCATAAGTCAGCTGTGACCCCCCCAGCGCTGCCCCCCAATGATAAATACCAAGCTGCGCCCCACTGGTCTACTGAGGACTCATTCCATTCATTCACCACCCTATTTGTGAACCAGTTTTTTCCGTTTTTTCCTTTCTTAAAATCTACGCTTTCCAGCTTGAATCCGTTACTTTGTTCTCCACTGGATTAAAGCGGTAAGAACTTTCCTTCCCTCTCTTTATTAAATCCCTTGACCACTAACAACTTCTATCAGAATCGCTCTACTCTGCGTCTCTCGAGTGAGTGTAATTTTAATAACTTCAAATCTTTTCATAACTAAAGTTACGCATCTTGTATAATTTTGTCACCTTCTCTGCACTGTTTCTAACAAAGCTATATCCATCTGTATGTGGAGACCAAAACTGAACCACCATAGTCTAGGTGAGGCCTGAATATCAAGAGCCAGAAAAGCTGTAGAATATACTTCCAGCACTTCTATTTTAACACTTTTGGTAATGAATCCTAAACTATATTAATCTCTATTTCTGGCCTAATACTTGTTTCCTAGGTCGGGAGTCTGGGCTCACCCTCACTCCAAGATAGTTCACCTTCTGATCTTTTCAGCGCTACATTTGCTGAGGTGGATCAGTCAGAGTGTCAGAGTCAGAGGGGCGACGAAGTCAGAGGGCTGTAGCAAAGTTGAGGGGGTGGGGAAAGGCAGCTGAGTGTTGTAAACAGTGCAAGAGCTCTCAAGCTGGGGGTGAGGCATGATCCAGGGTTGCATGCTTCCTGCTGCCGATGTGGCATAAGGTTACCATCTCTGACTGGAAAAAGGGGCTGGTCGTCCCATCTGGAAAAGAGTGGAAGGGGGACCGTAAGGGACTCGCCAACAATTACCGCGGTATTACCCACTGCTCAGCGTACCAGGAAGGTGTTGCCATCTATTGCTGACACGGATTCGCAGCCATTCGGGGAAGCATCAGAGACCTCAGCAGTCTGGGTTCACCCGCCTGGCTAGTCAAAAACTGACGTTCTATCCTCGCGCTTCGTGTCTGGTGGAAGGGCCGACCGGTGTAGTTTCGACAGGGGATGATGCAGCCTATGTTGATCTCAAAAGAAGGCGTTGGACTTCAGGGCGAATCGTGAGTCCACTATGGGTTTCTGCGACTCGATGGATTCCTGCAGGGACTATTGGTTTTATAACTGGTCTGATTCTGGACTGAGAGTGCTGTGAGTGTGGAGCAGGTGTATCCGGCTCTTTCCTAGTGAATACAGGAGGAGGCAAAGGGTGCGTCCTGCCCGCATCCACTTTCATTCAACGCTTGTAGGATGAGTATTGGACAAGGTTGTAGATCAAAGTATTGTGGAGATCGTCGCAACACCAAGATCACTGAGTCTGTTTTTGCCAATGATGCAGTCACTTTGCTGAGTCGTGGAGGCCGGGTGATGGCTATCGAGGCGCTGCACGGAGGAGGGAGGCACAAAAGCCTTTGGGACTTGAGGTCTCCTGGCTCAAGACCAAGGTCCAGGTGTTTGGAGACTTACTAGAGAAGCAATACAGTCTGTTCATGCGTGTGGTGAGGACATTGAGATCTTGGAAAGTTTTACATACCTTGGTAGTGCAGTCCATAATGACGGTGGGTCATGTCAAGAAGTCTTACGGCGGATTGGCATAGCCCACAGTGTTATGGACTCGCTCAGCAGGAGATTTGGCGTTGTCGGTACCGTGCAGGAGGACAAGATCCGGATCTTCAAATTGCTTGTGATCCCTGTCTTACTCTATGGTTGTGAGACATGGACACTAAATAGTGACTTGAAGAGACGAATCAATGCCTTTGGTAATAAGTGTCTTCGCAGAATCATGGGGTATCGCTGGGATGATTACGTGTCAAATCAGCGATTGCACCGTGAGACTGAATCGAGGCCTATTACCTGCATAGCCCGTCAGCGCCAACTTCGGCTATATGGGCATGTAGCACGCTACCCTGAAACCGATCCTTCTCATCGGGTTGTATCTGTAAGAGACAATCCGGCGTGGAGGAGGCCAAGGGGGCGCCCACAAGGCTCGTGGCTGGGGCAAGTTGATGTTTCTTGTCGAGAGCTGCTTGGTATGGGAAAGGAGCCTGCATGGGAACTCGCACGTGGTGACCCCCGGGAGTGGCGTCGTAGGGTGGGCGAGGCGACGCGCCCCCCCGGCGTATGCCCCCAATGATTGATTGACAATAATGGCACATCGCCTATCTCAACCGATTTCCTAAAAATGTGCACTAACGACTCACTAACAACCTCCTTGCATTCCTTTAATACCCTGGGATACACTTCATCTGGTCCTGGCGATTTAAAATTCTTCATTTTATCTATACCCTTTTCCACGATTTCCCTAGTTTCACAATATCTTTGAGTTTCTCCTCATCGCTTCCTTGAAAAATCTGTTCACTATCGGGTATCGTCTGTGTACCCTCCTCCGTAAAAAACTTAAGAAATAATCATTTAGCTTTTACACATATCCTCATCCGTATTTAAGACCTCACCCTGTCCTGACCTTAACGGCCCAACAAATTTCCCTTGTCTTGGTTTTATATCCCTGATAGAACCCCTTTGGGTCACTTTTCGCCTGTCCTGCTACTTTAATCTCAATTGTTCTTAGCAACTTGAGTTAATTGCTTCACTGTCCTTGCCATCACGTTATAATGTTCTTTGCTTTCCAAACCTGCCTTGAACCATAAATAAATGTTTCTTTTACTCCAATGTTGTGTTTTAAATTAGTGGTCATCCATTTGGATCCAAATCTTTCTGGACCTTTTCCCTATAGGAATATTTTTTTTCTGTCCGTCAATTATATTCCTTACAAATAAGGTATAATCCTCCTCAGCCCGACCTCACTTCCATGTCTAACCGCTCTAATTACCTCCTCAGCCCCGACCTCACTTCCATGCCTAACCGCTCTAATTACTTCCTCAGCCCGACCTCACTTCCATGTCTAACCGCTCTAATTACCTCCAGGTACCTTCCTAATCCTTCATAATTAGCCTTTCCAGCTGTCAATGCCGTCCTTACCCTGGGAAAATTTCTTTCCCTCCATCCCACACCTCTTATTAATAACCTCCAGGTTTTTCTTAATCCTGCATAATTGGCTTTTCTGAAAATTTGGTATTCTATGTTTATTGCCATTAATTTTTCCCAAATTCCCATTTTAATCTACAATTTTATCTCATAATGGTCGCTATTATCTAACTTTCCACCGACCTCCACATCTGTAACAAATTGTCTCTATTTGTCAGCAATAGATCTAGAATATTTTCTTCTCTAGTAGGCTCCTTGATTGCTTGACTTAGGAAAATTATCCTGGATTATATTTAAAAATTAATCTGCGTCGCTGTCACCTATGATTAAATCCCAGTCTATATTCCTAAGATTAAAATCTCCCACCACGCATAGTCGATTATATCTGCAGGCCTTGTTTATTTCTTCCCATATAGGAGCTGAATCCTCTTTACATAAGTTTGGACCCAGCTAACACACTTACGTATTTTTTACGTAGTATAAAGGTAGCGGTTTTGTAACTTTTAAAGTAGCAAAAATACGTAACTAGTACGAATTTGTGTGCAGCCCAGGTGCGTCCTAAATACGTATTTCACTACGTAACGGACAACCTTTATACAACATTTTGGGAACCATTTTTACGTTACTACAAAATTTATACTACCTTCTGATCACTACCATCACCTTCCACAACCTATTTGCTACATCCCATTACGTTTTTGCTACGTTACTACTACCTTCAGCAAGCACATTGCCCCCAACCATTTGCACGTAACTGCAACCTTTGTACTACCTTCTTATCACGTTACCCTCACCTTCTCACAATTATTTGCTACATCCCATTACGTTTTTGCTACGTTACTACTACCTTCAGCAAGCACATTGCCACAAACCCTTCCCGGTTGGACGTGCCTTCCCCTTTTTGCAACGGTTTTTCACAACTCCTTTCCCTTGCGAAACCTTGCCC
>JACEEZ010026241.1:240000-260764 GCA_016584305.1 Chionoecetes opilio | reverse complement strand
GTAGGAGGGGAGGGGGGTGGTTGGGGGGGGGGAGGGGGGAGGGGGGTGTGGTGGGGGGAGGGGTGGATGGGGGTGTGGTGGGGGAGGGAGTGGGATGGGGGTGTGGTAGGGGAAGGGAGGGGGATGGGGGTGTGGTGGGGAAGGTAGGGATCATGGGTTAAGTAGAGGATATAGGGGGAGAGCTGTTGCTCTCTCTCTCTCTCTCTCTCTCTCTCTCTCTCTCTCTCTCTCTCTCTCTCTCTCTCTCTCTCTCGCCCCATTCATTATTCCTTTCGTTCTTTCATCCCTCTCTCACTTCCTATATATCTTTTCTCACTCTCTTTATCTCTCTCTATTTCTCTCCCCGATCCTTTTCATCCCTCCATCCTTTTTTCCTATTCCCTCTATTCCTTTCCCTCCCACACTTCTTCCAAACCCTTTTTCCTAAAAAACACCATTCCACTTTTTTCGTTTGGCCCTCCCTTTATTCCCTTTCTCTCATCTCTTCTACTACTGTCTCTCTTCTCTCTCTCTCTTCTCTCTCTCTCTCTCTCTCTTTTCTCTCTCTCCTCTCTCTCTCTCTCTCTCTCTCTCTCTCTCTCTCTCTCCCCTTTTTTTTTTTTTTCTTTTTTTTTCTCTTTTTTTCTCTCTTTTTTTTTTCTCTCTCTCTCTCCTCTCTCTCTCTCCTCTCTCTCCTCCTCTCTCCTCTCCTCTCTTCTCTCTCTCTCTCTCCTTTTCTCTCTCTCTCTCTCTCTCTCTCTCTCTCTCTTTTTTCCTCCCACACCCTCTCCTTTTCCTCTCGATTTCTCATTTTTTATTTATTCTTCAAGTATTTGCCTCATATCCACTTCATGACACACACACACACACCCACCCACACACACACACCACACACACACACACACACACACACACACACACCAACACCAACACACCCTCATATCCTCCCTCAACCCCCCCCCACACAGCACAGACACTAATGCACACCCACACACACACACACCCTCACACCCACACACCCGGACACATCAAACCCCTAAAGGCTTCCGATCTCCCCCTCTTCCTCCCCTCACACGTTGCCTACTGCCTATTATCCATGAGGTGCCCTGTGATTGGCTGGCACTCTGCGTGACGTCACAGGGCGCGTCTCTCATTGGCGGAGCGGCGTGACGTCAGGGAGGGTGAAGGCAGGGCGGCAGGGATGAGTCAGTGAGAGCCTCAGTCGGTGGTGTGCGGCGGTGTTGACTGAAGCAAGGGTGTACTGTGCTCCTTGCCCTGACCTCACGTACAGACCCCTCGTTCGGACCCCCGGGGGATATATGGTCTTTTATATGTGACCCTCTCACTCCCGGTGGCTGCTGTGACCTACCTACTGTGACCTGACCTGTGACCTACCTGTGGTGTGTGGTGCTGCGCCTTCATCATGGTGCTCCATTACGATGACCTTTTGAATGGTAGGTGATACGTGGCTTTTTAACGGGAGGGGGAGGGGGTTTGGAGGTAGGGGAAGGGGAGGGAAGGGGTGTTTGAAGGGAGGGGAAGGGGGAGAGAGTGTATTTGGAGGGAGGGGAAGGGGAGAAAAGGGGGGAGGGGGGGAAACGGGGGAGGAAGGGGCGTTCATACAGGAATGTGATCTGAAACTCGCCGGATGATTCTAGTTCCAAAACACGTGACCTGATTTTGGTATTCTTGTTCTGACCTGTTAGTGTTGTTTTTGTTATTGTTATTATTATTATTATTATTATTATTATTATTGTTTTTGTTATTTTATTATTTTTGTGGCAATTTTTTTTTTATATATTTCTAAATGTTCTAAAAGTTTGTCAAGTTGATGAGTTCCTGTAAAAAGAATAGGGATGGGTATGTGATATAAGTAGTAGTAGTAGTGTAAGTAGTGGAGTGGGATAGGAAGGAAGTAGTAAGTTGGTAGTAGAGTGAAAGAAGTAGTTAGCAGTAAGTAGATAGTAAGTAGTAGAGTAGAGTAGTAGTAGCAGTAGTAGAAAGTAAGTAGTGTAAGTAGTAGTAGAAAGAAAGCAGTAGTAGTGGGATTTAGTAGAGCAGCAGTAGTAGTAGAGTAGTAGTAGTAGTATTTAGTAGTAGAGCGGGTAGCAGTAGCGTAGTAGTAGTAGTAGAGTAGGTAGTAGAGTGAGTATAGCAGTAGTAGTAGGAGTAGTATAGTAGTAGTAGCAGTAGAGTAGTAGTAGTAGAGTTAGTGAGAGCAGTAGTAGCAGTGAGTAGAGTAGCAAGCCGTAGTAGTAGTAGCAGTAGTAGTACGGGTAGTAGGCAGTTTTAGAGTAGCAGTAGTAGAGAAAGCAAGTATTTAGCAGTAGTAGTGTAAAGTAGTAGTAGTAAGAAGTAGGGATTTAGTAGTGTAGTTTTTGTTATAGTTGGTGGATAGTTGCGGTAGTAATATTAGTAGAAGTGTTGGAGTAGTATCATTAGGTAGTAGTGGTAGTAGACTAGCAGTAGTGGTAATGGTAGGTGCTGTTCGGATTAATAGTGGTAATTTTGATTGAGGTGGTGTTGCTGAGAGTAGTATTACTAATGGTGTAGTAGTAGTAGTAGTAGTAGTAGAAAGTGTAGTAGTAAGTAGTAGGTGGGAAGCAGTAGTAGAAAAGTGGGTAGTAGTAGAGTAGTAGGAAGCGGGTAGTATTTAAGTAGTAGTAGTAGTAGTAGTAGTTGTAGTTGTAGTAGTAGATGTAGTAGTAGTAGTAGTTGTAGTTGTAGTAGTTGTAGTTGTAGTAGTAGTAGTAGTAGATGTAGTAGTAGTAGTAGTAGTAGTAGTAGTAGTAGTAGTGTAGTAGTAGTAGTAGTAGTAGTAGATGTAGTAGTAGTAGTAGTAGTAGTAGTAGTATTGTGGATGGAAGTAATAGTAGTAGTAGTAGTAGTAGGTAGTAGTAGTAGTATTGTGGATGGAAGTAGTAGTAGTAGTAGTATTGTGGATGGAAGTAATAGTAGTAGTAGTAGTAGTAGTAGTAGTAGTAGTAGTTGTAGTAGTAGTAGTAGTAGATGTAGTAGTAGTAGTAGTAGTAGTATTGTGGATGGAAGTAATAGTAGTAGTGGTAAAGATATTGTTGGTGGTAGTGATGTTTGGAAGCCGTACAAGAGAGAGCCGTTTACTCCTCCTCCTCCTCCTCCTCCTACGGTCTTGAAGGCATACAAGCTATCGGCCGATTTTTCAAACATGGACTTATGTTAACCTAAGACTAACCATGGCCTTAGACAGACATTTCAGTTTTTTAAGGGGGTTTTAGTCTCAGATTGATCAAAGACTAACGAAAAAATAACATTGGGGAATTGTTAGACCCCCCCCCACGGATCCTGTCCCACATCCAAGTCTAAGGATATTATATAAACCCCCGGAAAAATGTTTAAGAAACTGAAATGTCTGTCTAAGGCCATGGTTAGTCTTAGGTTAGCCTAAGTCCATGTTTGAAAAATCGGCCGATACTATGTCTCAATTTAGAAAACTTACTTTATGTCTGTCTGGCTTTTTTTTCTCTCCTTTCTCCCCTCTCTCTCTCTCTCTCTCTCCTCTCTCTCTTCTCTCTCTCTCTCTTCTATCTCTCTCTTTTTCTCTCCCCTCTCTCTCCCCTCGTCTTTTCTTTCTTTCTTCTTCTTTCTTTTTTTTTCCTTCTTTCTTCTTTCTTTCTTTCTCTCTCTCCTCTCTTCTCTCTCTCTCTCTCTCTCTCTCTCTCTCTCTCTCCTCCTCTCTCCTCTCTCTCTCTCTCTCTCTTCCTCTCTCACCCCTTCTCTCTCTCCTTTTCATTGAAAATTAAAAACTTTTGACTCAGAATACTACCACAAAAAGTGTCATCTGTGGGTGTCTCTATGGAATAATTCATACGCTTCTCTATAGGCGAGGGAAGCGTCCAATCAGTGTGTTTTCTTATCGCCCTGGGTACTGGGGGGGTGGAGGGGAGGGGTGGGGAGAAGAGAGGTGGGGACGATGTTGGAGGGAGAAGAGAGGAGGAGGGGATGTTGGAGGGAGAAGAGAGGAGGAGGGGATGTTGGAGGGAGAAGAGAGGAGGAGGGGATGTTGAAGGGAGAAGAGAGGAGGAGGGGATGTTGGAGGGAGAAGAGAGGAGGAGGGGATGTTGAAGGGGAAAAACAGAGAGGAGGGGATGTTGGAAGGAGAAGAGAGGAGGAGGGGATGTTGGAGGGAGAAGAGAGGAGGAGGGGATGTTGGAGGGGATGTTGGAAGGAGAAGAGAGGAGGAGGGGATGTTGGAGGGAGAAGAAAGGTGGTGGAGTTACGGAGAGAATTTGTAGAGATATTTTTTACTTTTTTTTTCATGTTTTTGTTTCCACTTTAGCTGTAGTGGTTGTGTGGATGAAAACGCAAGTGTTGAATGTGTATGTGTGTGTGTGTGTGTTGTGTGTGTGTGTGTCTGTTTTTTTTATATGTGTGTTTGTGAAATTGTGTGTCGTATGTGTTATATTTTCTCTCATGCAATAGCAGGTGATAACTAACCATTTCTATCTCTACTTCTATTGATCTAATTATATCTATTAATTGTGTACATATCACATACATTTTATTCCTTAAGCACATCCCCTTAACTCAAGCACAAATATAAGATACACTGTGTTTCTATATTGACGGAGTTTAGTATAATGACAGAAGTATTTTAACCCCTTGAGGCCCAGAACGTATATTTCGATTGTAATTTGGGTACCATTAGACGATTTTTAATGATTATAAGCAATGTTTTTATAGATATGACCTGTTTAGTATCCTTGTCGACTAACTAATTTGGTATATTAAGTTAGTTTTCGTAATTTTAAGGCTAACAACATACATTTTTTTATAGCATAGGAAAGATCTGGACGTGAAGGGGTTAAAGCACAGAATATGTCCCCTTTAGGCTACTCTTGACACCGGGTGACGTGTGGTAGTGTGGGGAAGGAATGGAAGGGCGTGTGATGAAAAGAAGGATGATAGTGAATGGTTATTGGTGGAAGTAGCTATAAGGGGAGCTTGATGGATAATTAATATTGTACTGTTTCATTACAAGACGATACATTAAGGTTAGGTTAGGTGAGCTAGGTTTAGGGTAAGGTTAGGTTAGGTTAGGTTAGCTAGGTTTAGGGTAAGTTTAGGTAGGTTTAGGGTAAGGTTAGGTTAGGTAAGGTTAGCTAGGTTTAGGTTTACTAGGTTTAGGGTAGGTTATGTTAGGGTGAAATATGTGCCGCTGCTTAAAAAATGGTTGATGGTTTGTATATGTAAGTAAAAAGTAATACGTATTATATTGATTTGCGAGCTACAAATCGTTAGCTTCATCAATTTTAAAGGTTTCAGTTGATTAATTATTAGTGTTTTGTATGTAAGTTTGGTTGTGTTTTGATTACAGAGAGTCGAATGATCTTGTATTAATTATGGAAGATGAATAATTAGCCTCCTGTCTTTGTCTTTGCATGATTAGTTTTATTTATTCATTTATTATTATTTTTTTTATATCTTGGCCTACAGCGCCTGTAGGCAGTGACCTCCAGGGGTGGGATGGTAGGCTCTGGAGGTTCACTTGAGGGCTGTGATGGTTGGCCCTGGCTCTTGGTGGCGCAGGCAGGATTTTTATAGTGACGCCTGTGATTAGAGGCTCATGCCCTCGCCCTTGGTGGTGCAGGCAGGATTTTTATAGTGACGCCTGTGATTAGAGAGGCTCAATGCCCCCCCCCTGTGTCCTCCGATGCTCTCGCAATCGAAGGTAGAGTTAATGGACAGGGCATGTGCGTGTTCTTAGGCCACTCGACGGTGCAGAAATATTTTCAGTGGATTTATGGGTCTCACTCGGGATCGAACTCGGGTCTTCGAGAACGCCACCCGGTGACGCTAACCACTCTGCTACCGCCTCCCCAGATACTTTGTTGTGGTGTGGTTTTGTGGTGATATTTGTGTGTATATCAGTTTACAATACCAATACAATACTAATATTAATACAAAGGTCTGGTCAGTATCAGCCGCTATGCTTACGAAAGTCTTCAGAAATATACACTTGCTATCACCACGAGTATTATAGTTATAGGGAATAATAGTATTGCCAATTGATATCGTTGACAATAATGCTTTTTTATAAGACGCACATACTATATGTTATTAAGAATCATAATCATTGTTTAGCGTTACAGTAAATTTAGCCTATTCACGCCCAGATCTTTTCTTTACTATATGAAATCGTCTGTTATTAGCCATAAAATTACGAAAACTAACTGAATATACCACATTAGTTAGTGTACAAGGATGCTAAACAGGTCATATCTATTAAATATTGCTTATGTGCCCTAAAAAATCGTCTAATGGTACCCAAATTACAATGGAAATTACGTTATGGGTCTCAAGTGGTTAAAGGTGACGTTGATTTCAGAAAATATATATTGGCCAAAAGTTTTAAGAATATTGTGTGATCGCCGTGTGGATGTCTGGCAAACATCCAAAGCAAGGCCGGGCAAAAAAAGTTCAAAGTTGGCGTTATTATATTTTTTTTCTTTTCTGCGTGATAAAATATAATGTTGCATATAATGTGGCGCAATTATGGCACCGGGACATGGCACATTAAGGAAATATAATTAGATGGCAAATTGTCGTTTTAAACCCACACACACACACAACACACACAACACACCCCACACACACACCACAACACACACAACACACAAACACCCACCAAAACACAACCCACACACAAAACACCCTATTTTGTGGGGCCTATGCATTCCTTCCTTCTTCTCCTTTTCTCTTTTCTCTCCCCTCTCTCTCTCTCTCTCCTCTCTCTCCCCTCTTCCTTCTCTCCTCTCCTTCTCGCTCTCTCTCTCCTCTCTCTTTTCTCCCTCTCTCTCCCCTCTCTCTCTACCCTCTTCCTCTCTCTTTTCTCCTCTCTCTTTTTCCCCCTCTCTCTCATCTTCCTTTCTCTCCCCTCTTTCCCCCCTCCTCTCTCTCCTTCCCCTTTTTCCCGTCCTCTCCTCCCCCTCTCCTCCTCCTCCTCCTCCCCCTCCTCCTCCTCCTCCTCTTCATCTGTCCCTCATTCATTTAATTTCCTGTGTCTCTTGCTATTGTCTCGGTTCTAATTTTCCTGTCTTTTCTCTTCTCCTCCTCCTCTCCCTTACTTCTTTTCCTCTCTTCCCTTGCTCCATTCTTCGTCCTCTCCCTACCCCCCCACCCCCCTTTCCCTCTCGGGTGGGCCGAACAGATGAAGCAATATTGAAGTCTAAGAGGAGAGAGAGATGAGGAGGAGAGGAGAGGAAAAGGGGAAGGAGAGGAGGAGGAGAGAGAGAGAGAGAGAGAACAAAAAAAATGGAGACAAATTTAGAATTGTATAGAAAGGAATGGTTGGTAAGCGATAAGAGAGGGAAGATAACACACACACTCTCTCTCTCTCTCTCTCTCTCTCTCTCTCTCTCTCTCTCTCTCTCTCTCTCTCTCTCTCTCTCTCTCTCTGTGTTTATGTGTATGTGTGTGTGTGTTTATGTGTGTGTGTGTGTGTGTGTGTGCGTTTTCTTTGTCATTGAAGTAGCGTGGGATATACATAAACTACTACTACTACTACTACCACTACCAACACTACTACTACCACCACCACTACTACCACTACTACCACCACAACGACAACAACTACTACTACTACCACTACTACCACCACCACTACTACCACTACTACCACCACAACTACTACTACTACTACTACTACTACTACTACTACTACTACTACTACTACTACTACTACTACTACTACTACTACCACTACTACATCATACGTGGTCGAAGGGAAGCCAAGATTGATGTCCTCCATTTCCCAAACCCATTTCCGTCCTTCTGTCATACAAGTTCCCCCAAGTTCTGCCAAGTTCAGCTCGTGTTGGGTCCGTCCTTCTGCCCCAGCTGGCCACCACGACTCATGAATGTAGAGACGACTTAGATGACTTGTAGGTGGCTGGCTGGCTTGTAGGTGGCTGGTTGGCTTGTTGGTGGCTGGCTTGTAGGTGGGCAGGGACCAGCATGTGAAGGACTAACAGGCGATATGGCGATTTGGCTCAAAGGCCCCTTGGGTATAGACGGGTTTCAGGGTCTGTTTGCCATCTTGAAGTCCATCTTATAAATCCCAAAAAATCCCCAAAAAAAAAAAAATCTACAAAAAAAAAAAAAATCTCCCCTCCCCTCAAAAAATCCCCAAAAAATCTGCTTTACCTCATTGGCTCTTTTGGTGTTAGAGTGGGTATTATACATTTATTTTTTTATTTTTTATATTTTGGGTATTAGAATGGGTATCAGACTTTTGTATTGTTCTTTTATATAGTTTGGGTATTCCTGTGGTCTATAGTGGGCAGTGGGGCTATCAGGATCAGTTCACTTATATTTTATTCTTGGTTAACCCCTTCACGCCCAGATCTTTCCTTTACTATATGAAATCGTCTGTTGTTAGCCATAAAATTACGAAAACTAACTGAATATACCACATTAGTTAGTGGACAAGGTTACTAAACAGGTCATATTTATTAGATATTGCTTATGTGCCCTAAAAAATCGTCTATTGGTACCCAAATTACAATGGAAATTAAGCTCTGGGCCTCAAGGGGTTAAATGTATGTAATGTTTTTAATTTTTGTCTTTGGGTAATGGCTCGTTTTGTCTCTGATATGCGTGGTTGGAAAGAGCTTTTTGAGTATTTATTGGCACTCTTAGGATCACTCTACTTGTATTATTTTCTTGGTTAACCCCTTGAGGCCCAGAACGTAATTTCCATTGTAATTTGGGTACCATTGACGATTTCTAGTGACTATAAGCAATATTTTATAGATATGACCTGTTTAGTATCCTTATCCACGAACTAATTTGGTATACTAAGTTACTTTTCGTTAGTTTATGGCTCGAAAACAGACGATTTTATATAGCAAAGGAAAGATCTGGACGTGAAGTTATGTATGTGTGTTATGTGAAGGGGTTAAGTGTTGCCTTGTGATATTTGGGTAAGTAGGCGTTTTGTCTCTGATTTTGCGTTGTTGATCAGTTTTTTGATCCCTTGGGTTTTTGTGTTACTGGTTTTGTATAGTTTTTCGTTGGTGTGTGAAAATACAAGGCAACAGTTGTAATGGTTAACTACTATTACTACTACTACTCCTACTACTACTACTACTACTACTACTACTACTACTAATACTAATACTACTAATACTACTAATACTACTAATACTACTAATACTACTATTACTACTACTACTACTACTACTGCAATACTACTACTACTACTACTACTACTACTACTACTACTACTACTACTACTACTACTACTACTACTACTGCAACTACTACTACTACTACTACTACTACTACTACTACTACTATTACAACAACAGTTACTACTACTACTACTACTTCTACAGCTACTACTAATGCTACTATTAATGCTACTACTACTACTACTACTAGTACTACTACTACTACTACTACTACTACTACTATACTACTACTACTACTACTACTACTACTACTACTACTACACTAACATTTCTACTAAATACTTCTACAGTACTATCTAATGCTATACTATACTACTACTACTACTACTACTACTACTACTACTACTACTACTACTACTACTACTACTACTACTACTACTACTACTACTACTACTACTGATAACGAGAATACAAAGAGATTAACAGTAACAAAAACAAGATATAGTGGAAGCAGCCATTTAGTACATGTCATCACATCTCGATGACATTAACGATAAAAAAAACCCGGGAGAGAGAGAGAGAGAGAGAGAGAGAGAGAGAGAGAGAGAGAGAGAGAGAGAGACTTACACTGCATTCCTTCCCTTATAAATCCACCACCCCTTTCACACCTTTTTTCCCCTCCTCCCCCTCCACCACCACCACCTCCTCCTCCTCCTCCTCCTCCTCCTCCTCCTCCTCCTCCTCCTCCTCCTCCTCCTCCTCCTCCTCCTCCTCCTTCGTTAGTGTCTACAACCCCCTCGTCCCTGATTGCAAAGTGCTCGCCGGACATTCGCATTTTCTGCCTCAAAGACATTTTACAACCAAGCTGAGTATTGTTTTGTACCTCACACGCCTTGTATAGCGATAGCAACTGTGGAGGGAGATTCAAGTGTGTGTGTGTGTCTCGTGTGTGTGTGTGTGTGTGTGTGTGTGTGTGTGTTTGTTATAGATTCCTGCACACTGCTGAAAGGGAGTGTGTTGCGTGTTTCTGTGTGTTTCATGGCTCGGTCATCGTGGTGGCGTATCTACCATCGCGTGGACTATACACTGAAAATGTGACGAAATCAGGAATATTGTGGCGTATTACATCGATCTGTCCTTCCAAAAATATGCTAGTTAATAGAAGCCCTGCGTGTGTGTGTGTGTGCGTGTGTGGGTGTAGGTGTAGTTGTAGGTGTGTGTGTGTGTGTGTGTGTGTGTGTGTGTGTGTGTGTGTGTGATATTCACCCATGATCTTGTTCACGCGACCTAGCTCGCGATCGCCAGTTTCACCCTCCCGGTGCGAGCTTGGAGCTCATTATTACCGATCTTTGGGTAATGCTGGGACCTCACACACCACACACACACATCTCCTTGCTCAAGGGGGACATTAACCGCACGAATTTGTCAGTGAAAACTCCCCGGGAGCAGTGAGGATTCGAACCGGCTACCACAGAATGAAAGGCCAGCGCGCTATCCACTGGACCATCGGGATGGTTGTGTGTGTGTGTGTGTGTGTGTGTGTGTGTGTGTGTGTGTGTGTGTGTGTGTGTGTGTGTTGAGATCGGTTTGTTAAGGTTTGTAAACTGATGGCTGAACTTGTGGTGAGTTTTGGGGCGAGTTGTGAAAGTGGAGCCAAGAAGCGGTGAACCATGGCTTTGTTAATTAATGGATTGACTGATCACTGTATGATAGGAAGGAGAGAGGACGAGATGAGAGGAGAGACGAGACCGAGAGAGAGAGGGGAGAGAGAGAGAGAGAGAGAGAGAGAGAGAGAGAGAGAGAGAGAGAGAGACTTTTTCTTACATACACATATTTTTTATCTTGATATTTTTCTTCTTTGCATGTACTATCGTGGCCATCGCGTTCCCACGCACGCCACGTAAACAGGCCACGCAAACCCTCTGGCTTGAAAAAGTAGATGCCGCAGCGTTGTCTTAATTTTTTAAATAAAACTAATCCTGTGGAATAACACCATAGAGAAGGGAAACGCCGCCGCGATGTGGCGAGATTCCTCTCTCTCTCTCTCTCTCTCTCCCCTCTCTCTCTCCTCTCCCCTCTCTCTCTCTCTCTCTCCCCTCTCTCTCTTCTCTTCTCTCTCTCTCTCCTCTCTCTTCTCTTTATCACACACACACACACAATATAATATATATATATATATTTTAAATATATATTATAATTTTATTTTATAATATATATATATATAAAATATATATATATATATATATATATATGTGTGTGTGTGTGTGCACGCGCGCGTGCGTGTGACAACAGGTATATATATATATTAAGATTGACAGATAGATGGAAAGAGATAGTAAGATAGATTGATGGATAGACAGATGGACTGATTGATTGATAAAGAAAATAATGTGTATATGCTGAAAATATTTCATTCAAGTTTGCACAAAGTATTATTTTTATTACATGGAATTTATTGATTTACTTGGAAAAATATTTCACGAGTGCGTTGAATTTCATGACAAGTTTTTGAACTTGTCATGGGCAGAAGACAATGAGGAAGGGATCTTGTGAGTGTGACGAGTGTTCTTTATAAGTCAGGCTATAAAGACCAAGGTCGAATTTGTCATGGTGGCGAGATTTCGGCGTTGCTGTCTTTTCACTGCACCTTTTGCCGTCACATTATACGTGGCTGTTTTCCTGGGGGCGTTTTTCTTCGTTTTATTTTTCATGTACGTTTCTTTGACGTGTGATTATGTATACACACATGTATGTACGTTAGTTATGTGTACAGTTATTCCCCTCGGGCACCTGTTCCCCTCGGCGTCGCGTGCACGGACATGATCATCGGAACACAAAGGGAATGAAAGAGGTTGACGTGTGTGTGTGTGTGTGTGTGTGTGTGTGTGCGTGTGTGTGTGCGTGTGTGCGTGTGTGTGTGTGCGTGTATGTGCGTGTGCGTGTGTGTGTGTGTGTGTGTGCTGTGTCATCTTTTACCTTTTTCGTGCGTAATGTTTTATGTTTCCTTTCGGGGTTTTTTTTCCACGTTTTTGCGTTTTTTTTTTTGTCTTGTTTGTGAGCTCGTCGCTTCGTTAGTTGCGTTCGCTGGGTTTTATGTGGGGTGGTGTATCCGGGGGCCCGCACGCGCGCGCGGTGTGTGTGGTTGGGGTTGTGTGTGTGGGTGTGTGTGTGTGTGTGTGTGTGTGTGTGTGTGTGTTTTCTCTTATATCCATATACGTATAATTTTTCATCTAGTGCATTTTGTCGTCTATTTTTCTATGCCTCGTGTTTTTTATCAGTTCCTTTTTTCCCTCATTCATTTTCTGCCTTTTGGGGTTATTTTTCCGTCACTTTGTTTTCTTTGATGGCTTCGTTGATTTGTCTGTCTACCTTTGTTTCTGTCTGTCTCACTGTCTATCTTTGTCTTTCCATACGCCTCTCTATTAGTCTGTATCTATCATACTATCAGTTTAGCTAAGTAATAACTCTCTCTCTCTCTCTCTCTTCTCTCTCTCTTTTCTCTCTCTCTCTCCTCTCTCCCCTCTCTCTCTCCTCTCTCTCTCTCTCTCTCTCCCCAATGTTTCCTCTTCTCCATCACTTTGTCGTGTAGTCTTTCAAGTGGGGTGTGTGTGTGTGGGTGTGTGTGTGTGGTGTGTGTGTTGTGTGTGTGCGCCCTCCCCCCCCCTTGCATTCTTCTAAGTGTGTTACGGCACTTACTGTTTGTGAAGGTTATCCGTGTTTGTCGGCCGAGAAGTGGGTTAACTCTATTCTCCTCCACCTCCTCCTCCTCCCCCCCCTCCCCCTTCTTTCCTCAAAAAATTCCATGCAGTTTTTCTATACTGCATGGAAATCATTTTCCTTTCCCGGCCATCTTCAGCTGGAGGGACGGGGGTTTGGGTGGGGGGGACCCTTCTTTTTCCCTACCCTTTTCTCTCTTTTTATTATTTGTATTTGTAGTTAAATAAAAACACCCAGTAAGGACCAAATTTGGGTTTTTGCTGTTTGTGTTTCCTTTGAACCCCTTTGTAATACCGTCCTCTTCCTCCCCCCTCCTCCCCCTCCCCCCCTCCTCCTCCTCTTCCTTCCCCTCCCCCCCTCCTCCTCCGGGGAGGAGTTTTCCTTTTTTACCCTTTGAAAAAAATCCTGCGGTGAAAATCTGATACCTCCCCCCTTTCTTTTTCTTTTCCTTCTAAATTCCTATAATCCTATGTCCTCCTCCTCCCCCTCCCCCTCCTCCTCCTCCTCCCCCCTCCTCCTCCTCCTCCTCCTCCCCCCTTTCCTCCCCCTCTTATTTTTCCTTCTCATAAATTCTCCCCCCAAAATTTTTTTCTTGTGCCATTCATCATTTTCCTTTTTACCTTTAATCTTTCTTGTCGGGTTCCCCCCCCCCCCCCCATCCAATGCTTTTCTTTTTTCATATCCTTCCCCTTTTTTCCCTTTCCCGCCTTTTTTCACATTATAAATAATTTTTTCTTCTTCAATTTCTCTATTTGCATCCCCTTCTTTTCTTGTCTCTCCTCTCCTCCCCTCCTCTTTTCTCCTCCCTCTCCTCCCCCCTCTCCTCTCCTCCCCTTTCCCCTTTCTCCTTCCTCCCCTCCCCTTCCTCTCCTCTCCCCTCTTTTTCCTTTCCTTTTTTTTTCTCCCCTCTCCCCCTCCCCCCCCTCTCCTCCCCTCTCCTCTCCTTTTTCCTCTTTTCCCTCACCTCTAAAAATTTTTTAAAAACGCCCTTCCCCTAAAAAAATAAAAAAAATTTTAAAACATTCAAAAAAAAACTTGATAAAAAATTTGGTTTTTTGTTATTTTTTTTTAAAATTTTTATTTTTTTTCATTTCTATACAAACTCTAACGAAAAAAAAGTATGCCGGCTGTCGCTTTTCACACCCCCCAGGAGGAGGGGGGAGGAGGAGGAGGATTACATAGGTTACATAGGAGTAACGGGGACACCAGGGGGAACCTATTGGTCCTAGCGAGGGTATCGGTGAATACATACTACAAACTATAAAACTACTTGTAAAAAACATTTGGGAAAAAAAGATACCATGTCCCAAAAAGGGGGTGGGAACATGGAAGTTCCATAGTGAAAGAATGATAGGTATGAAAAAAAATTTAACTACAACTACCTACCACTCCCAACTAATCCCTAGGGGGGACTAGATACAAAGGGGGGGACTATCAAAAACCCCTTTTAAATTTTCCCGTGTGGTAAAGGGCCCTTTTTTTTGAAGGGTAGTTTTTTGTGTTGGTTTCCGACAACATTTCTGGAACTTTTTCCATCATAAAACGACTTAACTTTTGAAAAAATTTTTTACGGAGATCGGGGGTTTGCAACTTTGGGACCGTTTATTTTTTAAACCATTTTTTTGTTGCCCCCCCCACTTGAGTTGAAAGCTCGAATGGTTCTTTTGGGATTTAATGCATAAAAAACCTTTTTTAGGATTTTTTAAAAGGTTTTTTTTCAAGTCCCCAAAGGATTTACAATCCTTTAAGGGAAACAAAAATTACCCGCATCCTTTTTCATAAGTTTAATTTGCAGAGGGAATTTGTTGGTTGCTCTTCTTTTGCACGGTTTCCCAAATTTGGGCTTGACCCTTTTTCCCAAAACCCAGGGCGCCCGGGAATTGAACGGAAATTTTCCCAATTTGCGGCCAAACCCAAGGGACGTGTAAAAATTGTGTCTTAAATTTTCGGAGTTTTATTTTCAAATTTCTTTTAAATAAAGCCCCCCATCATATTTCCCTTTTTACGGGCAGCAAAAGGCAATGCAAAAATTTTTTTTCAGACATTACTGATGATACACCTAAACCCTTTTTTCCGGGCTGTATTTCATTTAACGATTTATTTGCTTTTTGATAGTTATATTTAAATTTAAACTTTTGCCTTTTCTTTATTTTACATTTATGGGAATTAAATTTTTAATAGCCATTTATCACTCCAAATCTGTAGTTTGTCGAGATAACTTTTTTTAAAGGTTCGCATTTTTCTCTAGTATTATTTTTTTACCCCCCAAATTTTGGTGTAATCTGAAAATTTTGATATTTTTAGATCCCAATTTCCGCTTTCCAACCCGTTTTTATATATCAAAAAAAAAGAGTAGGACCCAAGACCGGCCCTGAGGCCCCCCCACAAAGTAAACATCAAAACCAATCAGACCCTCACCATTTATTACTACCCTTTTTTTACGATTTGAAAGCCAATCGAAAACCCCTGAACATAAATTCCCTCTCCAAAATCCCATGTGCCCCTTTTAAGCTTGGTAAACCCAGCGCATGTGGAACTTATCGAAGGTTTTTAAAAATCAAGGTATATTACATCCGGGGGGAAAATTTTTTAAGCGCCCCGGGTTTGAAAAAATTTGGACATTAAAAAAATCCCAGTAGGTTTTTTAAACAGGGTCTCTTATTTCGAAAAACCAGCTGGGGGTTTTATTTTAGAGTTTTTTTCAAACCCCGGGGAAAAACACTATTTTATCCCGCATTATTTTCCAAAAAATTTAACAATCCCCCGGACGTTAGGGGCTAATTGGGCGATAATTACTTTTCGAGGGTCTTACTCCCTTTTTTGAATATCGGTTTTTAAATTAGCTAATTTCCACATACTAGGGAAAATTTTTTTCACTTTGGATTTATTGAAAATAAACTTTAATGGGAGCGAAATTGACCATGGACATTCGCGAAGTAGGGCCCTGGCGAGATTTTTGTCCACCCCCACGGGGTTTTGCTGGGGCAAGTTTCAGCAAATACCCTTTTATATTTCGGGCTACTGTTATCCCCTCCTATTTTCCACTATCCCTTTCGAAACCTGCCCTAAAATGTTTTTCCGGTTCTGGTAAGGAGTTTCGTCTTTTTTAATAAATACCGCGTTTAAAATTAAATTTTTGAGTACGAACGCCAAAAATCTTTTTATCATTTTCCAAGATATTAATTTTTTATTTTTTTTAAATGGCCCAAAACTTGTTTTTGGGCGTTTTTTTTACTTCGAACGTATTGGGGAAAAAAACCTTTTGGGTTTGATTTGGATTCCTTTGCAATTTTTCTTTAACTCGGCTTTTTTTGACTTAATTTGTCCTTTTTCAAGGGGACGTTTTTACCCTTTATTGTAATTTTTAAAAATCGCAGTCTGCATTTTATCGTTTTTTAAACTTTATTAAAGCTCGGGCTTTCTGAAAAAATTTGTTGGATCCCCCATTATTCATCCAAATGGGGCTGTTTTTTGTTATTCAAAAAAGGTTTTTTTTACCATGGGAAAAAATGTTTATCCCCCCACCGATCGGAGTTTTTATTTAAAACAACACTGTTTTCGGGTTATTAAACCCTTTTGTAGGTCCCAAACCATTTAAACCCTTTGCTTAGTACCCTGGATCTTCGTGAAATCTGCTTTTTTATAATTTTTTGGGGGGGCCCAAAAAACCGATTTTTTTTTTTTTTTTGGGGTTGGGGGGGGGGCTAAAATTGCCAAATTTTTGCCCCTCTAATTAAACCTGTGAAACACTGTTTGCCAAATGTTTTACCTTTCGCAGTAATCAATCAGATCAAATTTTTCGGGAGTGAAAAATAAATCTAGGGTTTCTATTATCCCTTGTAGGCTACGGGCCACCTGATTTAAAAATTTAATTTCGTTCACCATATCCCAAACAATCGCAAATTTCCCTTCCCCTTTTCAGCCCGGGGTTATTTTTCCAGTTTTTATGAGGTAGGGGTTTAAAAAACTCCCCAAGGAGAAAGGGGGGAGGAAAGGGGGAGGAGGAGGGAGGAGGAGGAGGAGGGGGAGGGGAAAAAGGGGGGAAATAAAAAAAAGTACCGGGGGTGGGCAAGAGGGGAAGGGAGAGAGAGAAGAGAGGGGGAGAAAAGAGGGGGAGAGAGAGGGGGAGAGAGAGAGAGGGTGCGTCAGGTGTGGGGGGGCAGGGAAAAGCAGGGGATTTAAAAGGGGTAGGGGGACAAGAAAAAGAAGAGGGAGTAGGAATAGCAGGGGATTTAAAAGGGTAGGTGACAGGGAAAAGAAGGGGGGAGCAGGGATGACAGGGGATTTAAAGGAGTAGGTGACAGGAAAAAAGGGGATAGGTGACAGGGGGAGGGGGCGGCGTCCCTTTCCCTTCCCCTCCTCCCCCCACCCCCCCCCGTTTTTTTTTTAATTTACTTCTCCTCCCCCTTTCCCTTTTTCCCTTTCCCCCTTCCAGCATCTTCACCTCTTGATTCAGAAGTGTTCTATTGTCTCTCCTTACACAAATATTCTTCCATTTCACTTTCTCCCTTTATCGTCAACCACTTTATTTCCCCTTTACCCAAACCCATTTCCCTACTCCCTTTTCTACCTTCTCTAATTCTCCTCTTCTTCTCTATATCTTCTTCTATTTCTTCTCTTCTTCTTCTTCTATTTCTTCTCTTCTTCTATTTCTTCTCTTCTTCTTCTTCTATTTCTTCTCTTCTTCTTCTATTTCTTCTCTTCTTCTTCTTCTATTTCTTCTCTTCTTCTTCTTCTATTTCTTCTCTTCTTCTTCTTCTATTTCTTCTCTTCTTCTATTTCTCTTCTCCTCCTCTATATTTCTGTTTTCTACCTTCAACTTTACTATTTTTTTACCTCTTAACACGTAGAAACTATAGTGGTAGAAAGTAGTCACACAGACAGCCTTGTTTGGTCCAGTAGGGCTGTTGCTGTCTGTTCTTCCTTTGTATATTCCTTTGTATATTCCTCCCTCTCGTATGTACTGTACTGTCCCTCCAGCCAGCATGTAGACAAGGGAACGCTGCACCAGCCATCAACACTCATCAACAGACATACAGTTTTCGTCAGCAAAGAATAAACTCCACAATAATAGTTGACTTCACGTTGTAAAATGTGCATCGTTGTGTTATTGTTATTGTCGTCCATTAGTGTTTCACGGATGGGAAGTGTAGCGAGGGGAGGCAGGGCTCGCGCTCCCACAGTTAAAATTATATGTAGTACCTTTTTTTCAGCCTTTAATGCCTATTGGCTGTATCATGTTCAGGGCTCGGATGGTAGGTCCTGCAGGTTCACTTGTAGGCAGTGAGTGACCGGTTGGCCCTCGCCCGTGGTGGCACAGGCAGGATTTTTATAGTGACTCCTGTGATTACGTAGAGGCTCATGCCGCCCCCCTGTGTCCTCCGATGTACTTGCCGTCGAAGGTAGAGTTAATGGGCAGCATTTGGGTATTCTTCGGCCACTCGACAATGACAAAGATTGTAGCACCTGGCGGGAATCGAACGCGGAACACAGAGTTCGCCACTTGCAGGCACTAATCAGTCGGCCATCGCCTCCCCCGAAAAATATCCACCATTCCTGATGCCTTTAACTCTGGCAGCATAGGAGGGAAGACGTGTTTTGGAGGCTGCAAAGGGTGGTATGTCGGTGCTAGGGGACCGACCTGTTAAGCTTCTCGGCTACGCTGTCATGGGGGGGTCTTCTTTTATTTTCTTACTACTTCTTCTTATCTTCTCTCTTCTCTTTACTCTTTCTTGCGTGCGACAGGGGACACAACATCAGTCTCTTTCTGGCTTCTGATGTATTTATGTTCATTACAACATCCCGTTTTCTTCCTGGACTTGTGCAGCGACGTGCCCTCCATCCACAACACTTTCAAATCATGAACACAACGGAGGAGTTTCTAATACGATCTTTAATTTCTTCTCTTCCTACGTAACTGAAGACTTACTAACATAATGAATACCAGGAATGAGGAGCTCGTGAGTAGCGTTCCATTGAAAGAAGAAAATAATGCAAGCTTGTGTGATGAGTTAGAGAAAACGGAATATTAAAGGAGATACTACAATAAAGTACCCAAGCAGCTTTCCCAGGAACATGAGTAATACGGCGTAATGATAGTTGTAAAAAGATTCACGTGATGGAATTTTATTTTATATGTTCATCACTATATTATTTTCCCTTTTAATGTTGTTTAGGTTTATTGTAGGTTATTTGAGGTTTATTTGAGGTTATTTTAGCTTTTTTTTTGGTTATTTGAGGTCTATTTTAGCTTATTTTTGAATAACTTCCAATAAAATAGGGGGGAGAGGGGGGAGGTTAGGTCAGGTCAGGTTAGGTTAGGCTGGGACTAAAATAACCGTTTTTAGGTATATTATTTTAGTTGGGGTTATTTTAGGTTTATTTTTGGTTATTTTCGGTAATTTTAGGTTTATTTTAGGTTATTTCAGATTATTTGAGGTTATTTGAGGTTTATTGTTGGTTCTGAGGTCCCTAAGGCTGCGTTACTGTGGCTTCCCTGATGTGTCCTCTGCTGTGATAAAAATTGTATGTGTTGTGAATTTAATTTTATTTGATAGCGTAACAAAATTAAGGTGTCCCGAGTGGAATTTCCCCCGATTGATATGTTTGGCTGCAAATTGTTAAGTGTTTCAGGAGAATGACGTCCTTTTTATTATATTTTTCAACCCATTATTGAAAAAGCGATTACTGGAGAGTAGCGTTGGTGAGACTCATGAATTATAGTCTGTTTTTTTTGACGAGGCAAAAAATCCTGCCCCCTTGCTGCTTACTGACTGATATTTGATGCCAGGAGAAGGGAATAGTATACTTTTTCTTAATTTCAGCTGTATTTTATCATAGTTAACCATATTATCAGGTAAATATAGGCATCATTTTAAGCATGAGACCTTAAGATAGAATGGAATTTTTGCCTCGTTAAAAAAAAATAGACTATAGTAGTGGCACAGCTTATGTACATTTTTCGTAATTACAGATCTAAAGCTTGAAAGTTGAAATACGGTTTTTAAGTGTTGATTTTCTTTGTTATTATTGTTGTTGTTGTAATGTTGATGTTATTATTAATGTTATTGTAAGAATGTTGTTTTTTGTTATTTGTATTCCTTTAGTTGATGTGATATTGTTGTTATTGTTATCATTGTTCTTTTATTTGTTGTTGTTGTTGTTGTTGTTGTTGTTGTCGTTGTTATGGTTACTCCTAGGCCAGCAGGATCCAAACCCCCTCAGGCTGTCACAGATAAACACGATAACACTACAAATAACACCAAAATATCGCTTCGCCTAAATAGATTTTGGCAATATGCATATTTTACTTCTTTTTTATACTTCTACGTGTGTGTGTTGTGTGTGTGTGTGTGTGTGTGTGTGTGTGTGTGTGTGTGTACGTGCGGCCAATCGTTGCCATAACAACCGAACTCCAGGGCTTCAGGCGAGGTGGTGGAGGAAGAGGAGGAGGGAAGAAGGAGGAGGAGGAAGAGGAGGAGGGAAGAAGGAGGAGGAGGAAGAGGAGGAGGAGAAGGGGGGAAGAAGAAGGAGGAGGAAGGGGAGGTAATGAAGGACGGAGTGAAAAGGGATAAAGTTACGAGAGAGAGAGAGAGAGAGAGAGAGAGAGAGAGAGAGAGAGAGAGAGAGAGAGAGAGAGAGAGAGAGAGAGAGAGAGAGAGAGAGAGAGAGAGAGAGAGAGAGAGAGAGAGATTGCCTTCGCATTGTTGGGAGAATTTCACCTCCACTTTAGGTGATGAAGGTGACCGAAGGAAGAAGAAGAAGAAGAAGAAGAAGAAGGAGGAATACATAGGGGTATAAAGGAAGAACAGACAGCAACAGCCCTACTTGGCCAAACGATGCTACCTGTGTGACTTACTTTCTATCCCCCTATAGTTTCTACTCATTAGAGACAAAAT
>JACEEZ010026241.1:227500-235000 GCA_016584305.1 Chionoecetes opilio | reverse complement strand
AAGGTTTTTTTCTCGTCCTTATACGTATACATAGGAATACATAGGAAGGTTTTTTCTCGTCCTTATACATATACATAGGAATACATAGGAAGGTTTTTTCTTGTCCTTATACATATACAAAGGAATACATAGGAAGAACAGATAACAGGAGACTCGTTGGTATCTAGCGAGGGTATCTGCTGAAGTACACACTACTGACTAACAAACTACATGTTAGAAAACAGAAAACAGTTGGAAAAAAAAACTATGTACCTCGAAAAGATAGGAATGTAGTCATTGCATAGTAAAGAACGAGAAGAATATACGAGAGAGAGAGAGAGAGAGAGAGAGAGAGAGAGAGAGAGAGAGAGAGAGAGAGAGAGAGAGGAGGAGAGAGAGAGAGAGAGAGAGAGAGAGAGAGAGAGAGAGAGAGAGAAGAGAGAGAGAGAGAGAGGTGGTGTGTAGTGTGATTGAGGGAGTGGTGGTGAGTGGTGTGGTGGTGTGTGTGTGTGTGTGATTGAGGGTGTGTGTGTGTGTGTGTGTGTGTGTGTGTGTGTGTGTGTGTGAGTGAGTCAGTGAGTGAGTCAGTGAGGGAGAGGGAGAGTGTGTGTGTGTGTGCGTGTGTGTCTGTGTCTGTGTTTGTGTCTGTGTCTGTGTCTGTGTCTGTGTCTGTGTCTGTGTCTGTGTCGTGTGTGTGTGTGTGTGTGTGCATCTGAGTGGGTGGTGGACGTTCCTGGAAGGCGGTGAGCGGCGGGTCATGGAGAACACAGTCCACCATAATGATTCACATAATCCCTTCCCCTCGATAACATAAATTCAGAAATGTTATATGAATTTTACCATGATTATTCTTGTATTGCTTATATAACTATGCAAATATTAAATACAGAATACAATCTTCATTATGCAATAAAGCACACAAGTGTCTACTCACATTAAAGCAGCAAAACCTTAGAATAGTCATGCAAAGGTATGTTGTCATCTAAATGTAATAAAATCCAGTAAAATACATGATTAACCCCTTGAGACCCAGAACGTAATTTCCATAGTAATTTGGGTACCATTAGACGATTTTTAGTGAATATAAGCAATTGTTTTATAGATATCACCTGTTTAGTATCCTTGTCCACTAACTAATTTGGTATATTCGGTACTTTTCGTAATTTTATGGCTTGACAACATAGATTTTTTTTATAGCAAAGGAAAGATTTGGGGATGAAGTTGTTAAGCATTAAAAGATAGTATTTAAGCTTATTTTTAACGTAGACATACATTTGGTGTTCTTAATGTGAGTAGGAAAACTGTTCCATAGTTGAGGTACAGATTTTGGCTTTCACTCTTATACTTTCCCTCCCTCTCCTCATCTTTATATTATCATCTATACTCAACTTCTACAACAGTTACTCTTCTCTCCTCTCCTCTCCTCTCCTCTCCTCTCCTCTCCTCTCTCTTTTCCTCTCCTCTCCTCTTCTCCTCTCCTCTGCTCTCCTCTCTCTTTTTCTCTCCTCTCCTCTCTCTTTCCTCCTCTCCTCTCCTCCTCCCCTCTTCTCTCTCTTTGCCTCTCCTCTCCTCTCTCTTTTCCTTTCCTTTCCTCTCCTCTTCTCCTCTCCTCTACTCTCCTCTCTCTTTTTCTCTCCTCTCCTCTCTCTGTTCCTCCTCTCCTCTCCTCTCCTCCTCTCCTCTTCTCTCTCTTCTTTCCTCTCTCTCCTCTCTCCTCTCTCTCTTCCTCTCTTCTCTTCTCTCCTCTCCTCTCCTCTCTTTTCCTCTCCTCTCCTCTCCTCTCTCTTTTCCTCTCCTCTCCTCTTCTCCTCTCCTCTGCTCTCCTCTCCTCTGCTCTCCTCTCTCTTTTCCTCTCCTCTCCTCTCTCTTTTTCCCTCTCCTCTCCTCTCCTCCTCTCTTTTCCTCTCCTCTCCTCTCTCTTTTCCTCTCCTCTCCTCTCCTCTCTCTTTTCCTCTCCTCTCCTCTCCTCTCTCTTTTCCTCTCCTCTCTCTTTTCCTCTCCTCTCCTCTCCTCTCTCTTTTCCTCTCCTCTCCTCTCCTCTCCTCTCCTCTCCTCTCCTCTCTCCTTTCCTCTCCTCCTATCGCATTGACCTAGACACTATATATACATATATTATATAAACTTGGGTGCGTGGTCTCTGCAGCACTGTAAAGACCCCCCAGACCCTCCTTATATACTGTCCTCCAAGACGGCTTAGACCAAGTAATAGGAAAAAAATGAATACATAAAATGAGTATCTATAGTCTATTATTTTTAACGAGGCAAAAAATCCTTTCCCTTCCTTTCTAACCCCTTGCTGCTTACTGACTGATATGTGATGCCAGGAGAAGGGAATACTACGCTTCTTCTAAATTTCAGCTGTATTTTTATCATAGTTAACCATATTATCAGGTAAACATAGGCATAATTTTAAGCATGTAGACCTTAAGATAGAATGGAATTTTTGCCTCGTTAAAAAATAGAGTGTAGTAACAGATTATTATTATTTTTTTTTTTTGAGGGTGGGTATGTTAAGCCTCTTCGTCAAGCTGGTGTCTCGATATAAACTCGGTTTATAATATTGGTGTGGAGAGACTTGTCGGCCATCTTGTCTCGTGGAGGAAGAGTGTGAAGAGCCCCCCCTTCCCCCCTCTTTCCCACTACTTTCCCCTTCCCCTCCCCCCTCCCCTATTTATACCGTCCCTCCGGAGAAGAAGAGTTAGGGATAGCGGAGTGTCGTCGCCTCAAGGTCATTTCTTAAGGTGACGACTTTTATAACTTTACCATATGAGTGGCTGTAGGCGGGTGTCCTTCCCTTCTGCGGGTCCTCCTCTTCTGGGTCCTCGTGTGGGTGTAGGCGGGTGTCCCTTCCCTTCTGCGGGTCCTCCTCTGCTGGGTCCTCGTGTGGGTGTAGGCGGGTGTCCCTTCCCTTCTGCGGGTCCTCGGGTGCTGGGTCTTCGTGTGGCTGTAGGCGGGGGGGCGCGCCACATTTCCTACACCATGTATACTACACAGCACATCTACAAATTTAGCAGATTTTAGAGTAGTGACATATTTCCTACAGAGATACAGCATATCTCCTACACACAGTAGGTGTAGGAGATATGCTTGACACTTGTTTTTGTGTAGGAAATATGACCGCCTATGTGTAGGAGCTGTGACAGTATGTAAATATGTGCATCTGTAATGTAAATTTGTGCATCTGTGTTGAATGCAACGCAGATACAGTTTGTTGCTCCTGGCCACATTTCGGAGGTACCGGAATCCAGAGTTGTCTTTGTAAACCACTGCGTTGAAGCGGATGTTTCCCTCACTACTAGCCATGCTTGGTGCAGGAACAGTGGAGTACAAGGCTCCAAAATGCCGTCTGTCCCGACGAATGGAGAAAAACCTAAACTCGACTCTTATCTGAATGTGAACGATACTTGTCTCTCTGTTTTGGTTGCTCCATAATACTGCGCAGAAAGGACATAATATATCAAGCTAAGTACTTGTTGACTGGTCAAGGTCGTCAGAAGTGTAGTGAGCCAGAAGCGCCGAGTACAGAGGCGCCCCACTAAGGGGGTGTAGGAGATACGCTGTATCCTTGTAGGAAATATGTCGCTACTCTCAAAACTGCTAATTTTGTAGGAGGGTTTTGTGTAGGAAATGTGCTGGATACTGGTTTTGGTGTAGGAAATATGACAGCCTATGTGTAGGATATGTGGCAGTACTCCAACTATTGTAGGTTTGTAGGAGATGTGACTACGCCCCGTAGGCGGGTGTCCGTTCCCTTCTGCGGGTCCTCTGCTGGGTCTTCGTGTGGGTGTAGGCGGGTGTCCCTTCCCTTCTGCGGGTCCTCCTCTGCTGGATCTTCGTGTGGGTGTAGGCGGGTGTCCCTTCCCTTCTGCGGGTCTTCGGGAGCTGGGTCCTCGTGTGGCTGTAGGCGGGTGTCCCTTCCCTTCTGCGGGTCTTCGGGTGCTGGGTCTTCGTGTGGGTGTAGGCGGGTGTCCCTTCCCTTCTGCGGGTCCTCCTCTGCTGGGTCTTCGTGTGGGTGTAGGCGGGTGTCCCTTCCCTTCTGCGGGTCCTCCTCTGCTGGGTCTTCGTGTGGGTGTAGGCGGGTGTCCCTTCCCTTCTGCGGGTCCTCCTCTGCTGGGTCTTCGTGTGGCTGTAGGCGGGTGTCCCTTCCCTTCTGCGGGTCTTCGGGTGCTGGGTCCTCGTGTGGGTGTAGGCGGGTGTCCCTTCCCTTCTGCGGGTCCTCGGGTGCTGGGTCCTCGTGTGGGTGTAGGCGGGTGTCCCTTCCCTTCTGCGGGTCTTCGGGTGCTGGGTCCTCGTGTGGGTGTAGGCGGGTGTCCCTTCCCTTCTGCGGGTCCTCGGGTGCTGGGTCCTCGTGTGGGTGTAGGCGGGTGTCCCTTCCCTTCTGCGGGTCCTCCTCTGCTGGGTCTTCGTGTGGGTGTAGGCGGGTGTCCCTTCCCTTCTGCGGGTCCTCGGGTGCTGGGTCCTCGTGAGGTGACGGAGGTAATGTGTGAGGAAATGTAGGGCTCGCGTCATGTGGGCTGGGGCTTCGATAGCGGCGAAAACCTTATTGGAATGCCCTGGAATTATTGACTACCTGATTGACGGGCTGAAAGTAAGAGAGAAAGAGAGAGAGAGAGAAAGAGAGAGAGAGAGAGAGAGAGAGAGAGAGAGAGAGAGAGAGAGAGAGAGAGAGAGAGAGAGAGAGAGAGAGAGAGAGAGAGAGAGAGAGACTCCACTCCTGCCTCCTTCCTCAATATTTAATAAAGAATTACAAGGCCATTTCTGAACCGTAAATTGATTTCTAAGAAGGACTTTTCTTTTCTTGCACTTAAATGAACATTTTTTCCTTACCTGTCTGTTCATAGATGAAATGTCACAAAGGCTATTTCTTTTCTTATTTCTTCTTGGACCACTATATCAAAAGGTCTTATTCCTTCTCATACAAAACTTTGGCTTAACTCCAAGTGTTAAGAAGAGTACAAATTCATATTCAAAACTACATTGCTATTTCAGAGAATTCATTTTAAACCTCGACTCCTCCTCCTCCTCCTCCTCTTCCTCCTCCTCCTCCTCCTCCTCCTCCTCCTCCTCCTCCTCCTCCTCCTCCTCCTTCTCCTTCTCCTTCTCCTTCTCCTCCTCCTCCTCCTCCTCCTCCTCCTCCTCCTCCTCCTCTGCCTGTCCTTCATATATCACGCTTGACGTAAGGGAACTTCCAGGAAACGCGAGTAATGAAGTTGACACTACAAGATTTTTATTCGAACAAATGGCGGCTGAAGATGGAGAGTAGAGGAGAGGAGAGGAGAGGGAAAGAGAGAGGAGAGAAGAGTAGTGGAAGAGTAGTAGAGGTGAAGTAGATGATGTTGTAGAAGATGAGGAGAGGGAGGGAAAGTATAAGACTGAAAGCCAAAAGACATTACTGAATCTGAATATGTTTATTTATTTATTTGTTAATTAATGAATGTTTTTTTGAGGTCTGGCAATACAGTGGACTTTTTTGTATTATACTCATTTATTTCCTTCCCAAATTAGCCTTCCCTTCCCTTAGCCTTCCTATGAGGTAACGAAAAGAAATAGACCAGTCAATAGATCGATGAAGCAAAACGTAAAACGACCACTGCAATCAATACAGCAAAATACACGACGACAAAACCATAGCGGGGGACGACTTAAAGCGACAACTTAGTATTTATGTAACCCCTTCACGCCCAGATCTTTCCTTTGCTATAAAAAAATGTATGTTGTCGAGCCATAAAATTACGAAAAGTAACTGAATATACCAAATTAGTTAGTCGACAAGGGTACTGAACAGGTCATATCTATAAAATATTGCTTATATTTACTAAAAAGCGTCTAATGGTAGCTAAATTACAATGGAAATTACGTTCTGGGCCTCAAGGGGTTTAGAGAATGGAACAGACGGGAACAAATTAAAATTAAGCTCGTATCCGACAACGTATACCAAATCTTTTTCGTAAATATTTAAAGGCCGCTGTTGCATTACCATCATTATTGTGCGATGCGGCGTAAGTAACTTTTCTTTATTTTATGTTGTATGGAAGTCAAGTGTTTCATTATTATTATTCATTATCATTATTATTTATTATCATTATCATTATTCATTATTATTGATAATTTTCGTGCCTCTGTCTATAGTTGTGATTGTCCTTAACCCCTTCACGCGCAGATCTTTCCTTTGTAATAAAAAATTGTATGTTGTCGAGTCATAAAATTACGAAAACTAACTGAATATACCAAATTAGTTAGTGGATAAGGATACTAAACAGGTCTATAAAACATTGCTTATATTCACTAAAAATCGTCTAATGGTACCCAAATTACAATGGAAATTACGTTCTGGGCCTCAAGGGGTTAAAGAGAAAGAAAGAAAAGAAGGGAAAAGAGGTAATGCTATATAGTAATTGGCAACCCCTCTAGGAAGCTAAGCCACTGGTGATCATGGAGACTCTACCTTCATGGGACGTTGGTTCGAGCCCCGCAGTGTGAGTGGCTACTTAATGCATGAGTTAGGGTTGTTATTTTGTCTGTTCCTTGTTTTGTCTTTTATTCTTTTTCAGTTTTTGGTTTATCATTTATGTTTTAGTTCTTTTTATCCCGTATTGTTTTTTCATCCTTTGTTTTCATTCAGTTTTTGGTTTATCTTTTAATTTTATTTTAATTTTTTTATTGCGTATTTTTTCATCCTGTTTTATTCAGTTTTTGGTTTATCTTTTTTTTTTTTTAGTTCTTTTTATCCCGTATTATTTTGTTCAGTTCTTTTTATCCCGTATTATTTTGTTCAGTTCTTTTTATCCCGTATTATTTTGTTCAGTTCTTTTTATCCCGTATTATTTTGTTCAGTTCTTTTTATCCCGTATTATTTTGTTCAGTTCTTTTTATCCCGTATTATTTTTTCAGTTCTCGTTTTATCCCGTATTATTTTTTCAGTTATCTTTTTATCCCGTATTATTTTTTCAGTTATCTTTTTATCCCGTATAAATTTTTTCAGTTATCTTTTTATCCCGTATTATTTTGTTCAGTTCTTTTTATCCCGTATTATTTCTTTCAGTTATCTTTTTATCCCGTATTATTTTGTTCAGTTCTTTTTATCCCGTATTAATTTTTTCCGTTATCTTTTTATCCCGTATTATTTCTTTCCGTTATCTTTTTATCCCGTATTATTTCTTTCCGTTATCTTTTTATCCCGTATTAATTTTTTCAGTTCTCTTTTTATCCCGTATTAATTTTTTTTAGGAATCATTCTTTTTCATCTTTTTTGCTTGCTAATAACATGTTTCTTAATTAATCAACACTATAATTATGTACCTAGATATTGTTAGGGGTCAATGTTGCACTTAATGATCCCTCCAGTCCTATGTCTATCTATATATCTATGTATTTGTGTATGATTAGCTTCTATATATATTTTCCTTTTTTCTCTGCCAGTTTTCCTAATGTTTGGTCTTCTCTTTTTACTCTACTTTTTTGCATTTTTCTTGACGCTAGATTTTTTTTGGTATGCGTTCATCTTCCTTATTTCACAATGGG
>JACEEZ010026241.1:207500-225000 GCA_016584305.1 Chionoecetes opilio | reverse complement strand
GAGGAGGAGGGAGGAGGAGGAGGAGGAGGTAGGTAGGTAGGTAGGTAGGTAGAGGAAGGAGGAGGAGGAGGAGGAGGAGAAGGAGGAGGAGGATGTATTGCGTGAAGGGAGTCAGTCCAGAATACATCCAGGTTTAGCTTACAAGTGGGCAGTGTCACGCTATGTGCTCGGCCCGGTCGATGGATAGGAGGGAGGGAGGTCGAGGGGGAGTCAGGTAGTCGACGGGGGGTAAACAGAGAGGGAGAGGTATAAAAAAAAGGGGAAGGGAGAGAAGGGAAGCCTAGAAGAACGATTTTTTTTCTTTCGGAAGGGGGAGAGGTGCGTTTGAAGATTGGAGGTAATTCGTATATATAAAAACCAGGAGACGCCATAAGAAAGAGAGAGAGAGAGAGAGAGAGAGAGAGAGAGAGAGAGAGAGAGAGAGAGAGAGAGAGAGAGAGAGAGAATTAAAAAATATCTACGGTACGTAATATGAGAGTAAAAAAAAGAAAGAAAGAAGGAAGAACTTTAGTAGGCTGTGTGGAGAGAGGGAGGGAGATAGAGGGAGGGAGGGAGGCAATACTGAAGAGGGACAGAAGAGAGGGAGGGAGGGAGGGAGGGAAGGAAATGAGAAACACAACATGCGTCATGCTTGCAAGAAACTGGGTCACACGTCATCGGTTCAGCAAAATACGTCTGCATGACACATATAGGAGGAATCGTGTTGTTATTATTGTTTTTGATAGTGGTGATGGTGGTGATGTCCAGATAGATAGATAGTTAGACAGATAGATAGATAGATAGATAGATAGATAGATAGATAGATAGATGGATAAGTAATTATACAACCTTAAAGCCTATATGTTTTGGAGAATTATCGACCAAACAGATTATATTAACACATGATTATGAGTGCAAACCGCGAAACTGTGTGTGTGTGTGTATGTGTGTGTGTGTGTGTGTGTGTGTGTGTGTGTGTGTGGCGCCGTGGTGGAGGTAGACGTGTTATATCGTGACCACGGTTATATACTCACCGATTGTGGCGCCGTGGTAGAGGTGGTGGTGGTGGTGGTGGTGGTGGTGGTAGTAGTAGTGGTGGTGGTGGTAGTAGTGGTGGTGGTAGTAGTGGTGGTGGTAGTAGTAGTGATAGTGGTGGTAGAGGCAGTGGTGGTGGTAGTAGTAGTGGTGTAGTAGTAGTAGTGGTGGTGGTGGTAGTAGTAGTAGTAGTAGTAGTAGTAGTAGTAGTAGTAGTAGTAGTAGTAGTGGTGGTGGTAGAGGTTCGTGACGGGGCTCAGTTCTTCAGCGTGATGGCACAACCCGGCGACTTTCTGGCGCCGACCCTTTCCTTCCCCCCCTCCCTTCCCCCTTCCTCTACCCTACACCTTCTCCCCTCCCCTTGTATCCCTTCTTTTATCTTCCCTTCCCTTCCTTTCTATCCCCTTCCTTTACTTTGCCTCCCTTCCAACCTAAACACCATCTTTCTTTTCCTTCTATCCCTTTTCTCTACCCTCCCTTCCCTTCCTTTCCCTTCCCTTCCCTTCCCTTCCTTTCCCTTCCCTTCCCTTCCCTTCCCTTCCTTTCCCCTCTCTTCCCTTCCCTTCCCTTCCTTTCCCCTCTCTCCCCTGCCCTTCATTTACCTTTGTCCCCTTCCCTTCCTTTCTCCTCTCTTCCCCTCCCTTCCCTTATTTTCCCTCTCATTCCCTTCTCCCAATCTCTTTACCTTCCCTTCCCTTTCTTCCCTTTCTTTCCTTGCGCGTCCCAATCTCTTCCTTTCTTATGTCTTTCCTTTCTTTCCCTTCCCATCTCTTCCCTTCCCATCTCTTCCCTTCCCTTCCCTTCCCTTCCTTTCTTTTCCTCCTCTCTTCCCTTCCCTCTTTCATTCCTCCTCACCATCACTTCACTGTAAATCCTCCACTTTCTTCGTCACTCATCTCCTTACTCTCCCACTTCTCCTCCTCCCTCCTCTCATTTATCTCCTCCTCCTCCTCCTCCTCCTCCTCCTCCTCCTCCTCCTCCTCCTCCTCCTCCTCCTCCTCCTCCTCCTCACACTATCTCTCCAGTTTCTCTAAGCTTTCCGGTCACCTCTCTCTCTCTCTCTCTCTCTCTCTCTCTCTCTCTCTCTCTCTCTCCTCTCCTCTCTCCTCTCTCTCTCTTCTCTCCCCCCCTTTCTTTTTTCACCCCTTTCTCTGTTTCTTCATTTATTCCTTTACACAATTCTTCCTCCTTTTCATCATCTCCCTTTTCACTATTTCCCTTATTCTATCCTCCACATCTTGTCCCTCTTTCCTTATTCTACTTTTCTATCCATTCCCCTTGCGTTTACTCGCACTTTCTCTTCGCTCTCACTTTTTTCATTCACTCTCCCTCAGTTTCATTTACTCTCACTTTCTCATTCGTTCTCCTCACTCTCTTCCCTTTCACTGCTCCCTCCCTTTCTCCCTCCTATCCCTCCTTCTTCCTTCTCTTCCTTCCCGTCATAATTACAAAAGAGACGTAAACGCAGGCTGTTCTCGGCATGACCTTTGGTGATTAGGAGAGGAGGAGGAGGTGGAGGAGGAGGTAGGGGTGGAGGAAGAGGAGGTAGGGGTGGAGGAAGAGGAGGTAGGGGTGGAGGAAGAGGAGGAGGTAGAGGAGGGAGAGGAGGAGGTGGGGGAGGAAGAGGAGGAGGTAGAGGAGGGAGAGGAGGGAGAGGAGGAGGAGGAGGGAAGGAAGGAAGGTTAGGAAGGAAAGAGTGGTAGTTAGTAATGAAGAAGGTAAAAGAGGAGGAGGAGGAGGAAAGAATTGGAGATTTATAATGAAAGAGTAAACAGAAGGAACAAGTGAAGAAAACAAAGAGATTGAAACGGAAAAAATGAGGATGAGTGTGTTGAAGTGTTTGTTTGAGAGAGAGAGTAGAGAGAGAGAGAGAGAGAGAGAGAGAGAGAGAAGAGAGAGAGAGAGAGAGAGAGAGGAACAACACAAGTGGAGTAGAGGGGAAGATGAAAGAAAGTGTTTGTAGGTAAAGGAGAAAAAAGTGTCGAGGAGGAGAGAGGTGAGAGATGAGAGAGAGAGAGAGAGAGAGGAGAGAGAGAGAGAGGAGAGAGAGAGAGAGAGAGAGAGAGAGAGAGAGAGAGAGAGAGAGAGAGAGTTGCGTGCAGAAACATATGAAGGAAATCAAAAGCGAAAATACGCAAGAGCTGATAAAAAAGTGGAGATTCTGAAAAGGTTCGCATGTGTGGAGAGAGAGAGAGAGAGAGAGAGAGAGAGAGAGAGAGAGAGAGAGAGAGAGAGAGAGAGAGAGAGAGAGAGAGAGAGAGAGAGAGAGAGAGAACCAACACAACATAGATAGAGGATAAGGTAAAATTAATAGATAGTTAAAAAAAAAAAACTACTGTAGACCTTAAATTTTACACGTGTGTTTTTGTGTTGCAGGTGAGTGTGGGCGCCGAAAGCCTGTGGTGGGGCGTCCCGTCACCCCTCCAACCCCCACTACCCCCACCAACCCCACCACGTGTGTCCAGCCCAACGGTAAGCTCCACCTCGAAAACCACCACCACTAACCCCAACTAATGTGCTAACTCTATCACTGCCAATACTAACATGGGCTTTAGCTATTAATACTAACATGGGCTTTAGCTATTAGTCGCCTATTACTACTACTACTACTACTACTACTACTGCTACTGCTGCTGCTGCTGCTGCTGCTGCTGCTGCTGTTACTACTACTACTACTACTACTACTACTATACTATACTACTACTACTACTACTACTACTACTACTACTTGAAATTTGCGTTACTAACTAGCCACTAACATATTGTGTGTCTGTTACTGTTGCTTTTTAGTACTACGACTGCTACGACTGCCACTACGAATTTTACTATTATTATTACTTTCACCTCTACTACTACTACTACTATTACTACTACTACTACTACTACTTCTACTACTACTTCTACTACTACTACTTCCACTACTACTACTAGTTCCACTACTATACTACTACTACTACTACTACTACTACTACTACTACTACTACTACTACTACTACTACTACTACTACTTCTTCTACAAGTTCTATAGTTAGCAGCACTGATACTACTGTTCATGCCTTATGTAAATTGAGAGAGAGAGAGAGAGAGAGAGAGAGAGAGAGAGAGAGAGAGAGAGATGTGGATGCTAGTGTTTGTGCTTTTGTGTCCATAGTCTTTCTCTTCCCCTTCTCTTCCCCCCTCCTCCCCCTCCCCCATTACCTCCCCCTCTCCCTACCTCCCCATTCCCCCCCTCTCCTCCTCTCCCTCCCCCCCTCCCCTCCCCTCCCAAGAACGTGTCTGAGTCCTGTTTACGAGATTTAAAGGAGACTGAAACCTCTTCCTTCCCGCAGCCTCCTCCTCCTCCTCCTCCTCCTCCTCTTCATCTCTCATTCTTCTTCCTGGTAGAATATACTTTTTATATATCCTTTTAATTTAAGTTTTCGTCATTTTTTTTTCGTTTGTCCTAATTCAATTTTTTTTTTTATTTGTCTTATTTTTGCTTTTTTTTTTGTTATTTATTTTTTGTAGGTTTTTTGTTTCCCTCCTCCTCCTCCTCCTCCTCAAGACCAAGCAAAATTGGAATCAGTGCAAAGAAGAGCAACCAAACAAATTCCATCTCTGCGAAATTCATCTTATGAAGAGAGACTGCGGAAACTTAATATGTTTTCCTTAAAGGATCGTAGAATCCGTGGGGACTTGATAGAAACCTTTAAGATCCTAAAAGGATTTGATGTCATTAATCAAGAGAACCTATTCGAGCTTTCAACTCAAGTGACAACAAGAAATAATGGTTTAAAACTAAACGGTCAACGTTGCATCACTGATCTCCGTAAAAATTATTTCAATGTGAGAGTCGTTGATCGATGGAACAAGTTACCAACAAATGTTGTCGAAGCCAGCACAATAACTACATTTAAAAACAGACTTGACGCGCACTGTAAAGTAAATGGGTATTGATAGTGCCCTGCGAATTCATATTTAGTCCCCCGGATCGATTAGTTGTAGTGGTAGTGGTAGTTGTAGTTAGTATATTTCATACCCTATTTTTCTGCACTATGATACTTCCGTGTTCCTATCTTCTTTTAAGGACATGGTATCCTTTTCCAACTGTTTTCTTACAAGTAGTTGATAGTTAGTAGTATGTAGTTCAGCAGATACCCTCGTCATGGACCAATAGGTCTCCTGGTGTCTGTTATTCCTATGTAATCCTATGTAATCCTCCTCCTCCTCTTTGTACAGATGACACCAAATTAGGCGGTAAAGCATATACTAAAGAAAGCTGCGAACTCATACAACGTGATCTCGACAAACTATCAGATTGGAGTGATAAATGGCTATTAAAATTCAATTCCGATAAATGTAAAGTAATGCATATAGGCAACGATAACCTCAAATATAACTATCAAATGCAAAATAAATCGTTAACTGAAGTACAGCAGGAAAAGGATTTAGGTGTCATCATCAGTAATGCTCTTAAAACCAGTCCGCATTGCCTAGCTGCCAGTAAATCGGCGAATATGATGTTGGGCTTCATTAAACGCAACTTTGAACATAAAACTCCGAAAGTAATGACACGATTATACACGCCCTTTGGTTAGGCCGCACTTAGAATTTTGCCGTTCAATTCTGGTCGCCTGTTTCGTAAAAGATCAAGCCAAATTGGAATCAGTGCAAAGAAGAGCAACCAAACAAATTCCATCTCTGCGAAATTCATCTTATGAAGAGAGACTGCGGAAACTTAATATGTTTTCCTTAAAGGATCGTAGAATCCGTGGGGACTTGATAGAAACCTTTAAGATCCTAAAAGGATTTGATGTCATTAATCAAGAGACCTATTCGAGCTTTCCTCAGTGATAACAAGAAATAATGTTTAAAACTAACGGTCAACGTTGCATCACAGATCTTCGTAAAAATTATTTCAATGTTAGAGTGTTGATCGATGGAACAAGTTACTAGCAAATGTTGTCGAAGCCAAGCACAATAACTACATTCAAAAAACAGACTTGACGCGCACTGTAAAGTAAATGGGTATTGATAGTGCCCTGCGAATTCATATTATAGCCCTTCCGATCGATTAGGTTGGGTGTTGTTGTAGTTTAGTATTTTCATATCTATCATTTTCCTACGACTTCCATTTCCTATCTTCTTTAGGACACGGTATCATTTTCCACTGTTTTTTCTTACTGTATTGTAGTTGTGGTATGAGTTCAACAGATACCCTAGTTATTGACCAATAGGTCTCCTGTGTCTGTTATTCTATGTATTCTCCTCCTCCTCTCCTCCTCCATCCTCCTCCTCCTCCTCCTCCTCCTCCTCCTCCTACTCCTCCTCCGCCTCTTACTTCTGCACCTCCTTTTTTTTTTTTCCTTTACTGTTTTCCGTTCTCTTGTCATTTACTTTTCATGTATTTTTCATCGTCCTTCCTTATTTCGTATTCTTTTCCTTTGCATATTCATTTCTTGTCCTCCTCCAGCTCTTCATTATCTTCCCCCTTCCATTTCTCCTCCTTTTTTGCTCTTTTTTTATTTTATTTTACTCCGCCTAATTTTTACCTGCTCGCTCTCTCCCTTTCCTTACTTCTATTTTCTTCCTTCATATTTTCTCGGTTTCTGTTCTTTTTCATTATTTTTTAGGTTGTCATTTATTTTTTACCTTTTCATTATCTCTCTCTCTCTCTCTCTCTCTCTCTCGCTCTCTCCTCTCTCTCCTCTCTCTCTCTCTTCTCTCTCTCTCTCTCTCTCTCTCTCTCTCTCTCTCTCTCTCTCTCTCTCTCTCTCTCTCTCTCTCTCTCCTTCATTTTCTTGCAATTTTCCTGCCTTCATTTTCCCTCATTTCCTCTGTTTCTCATATCATTTGTCATTCTCTCTCTCTCTCCCCTCTCTCTCTCTCTCTCTCGTCTCTCTTCTCTCTCTCTCTCTCTCTCTCTCTCTCTCTCTCTCTCTCTCTCTCTCTCTCTCTCTCTTCTCTCTCTTCTCTCTCCTCTCTCTCTCTCTCTCTCTCTCTCTTCTCTCTCTTTCATTCTTTCAATTTTCCTGCCTTCATTTTCCCTCATTTCCTCTGTTTCTCTATCATTTGTCATTTCTTCCTCTCTCTCTCTCTCTCTCCTCTCTCTCTCTCTCTCTCTCTCTCTCTCCTCCTCTCTCTCTCTCTCTCTCTCTCTCTCTCTCTCTCTCTCTCTTTTCTCATCTCCTTCTCTCATTTCTCTGTTTCTCTTCTTCTTTCTCCTCTCTCTCTCTCCTCTCTCTCTCTCTCTCTCTCTCTCTCTCTCTCTCTCTCTCTCGCTCTCTCTCTCTCTCTCTCTCTCTTCTCTCTTCTCCTCCTTCTCTCTCCCCTCTCTCTCCTCTCTCTCCTCTCTCTCTCTCTCTCTCTCTCTCTCTCTCTCTCTCTCCCCTCTCTCTCTCTCTCTCTCTCTCTCTCTCTCTCTCTCTCTCTCCTCTCTCCTCTCTCTCTCTCTCTCTCTCTCTCTTCTCTCCTCTTCCTCTCTCTCTCTCTCTTCCTTCTCTCTCTCCCCTCTCCTCTCTCTCTCCTCTTTCTCTCCTCCCTCTCTCTTCTCTCTCTCTCTCTCTCTCTCTCTCTCTCTCCTCTCTCTCTCTCTCTCTCTCTCTGTATTTTCCCTCACTACTTCCCTGTATTTTTTTGTAATATTATCATTTTCCTTTCCTTTCCTCCCCACTTTTACCGGTCCCTTGTCCCTCATGATTCTTAGTCCGCCTCCCCAAAGACAGACTCTAAACCACTCCCTCTCAATATCCCCTCTTCCCTCTTTCTAGTTTAGTCACCCTTTTCATGACTCCCCAAACTCTCATTCTCCCCATCGGCCCCCAACATTTCCAAAAGACACCCTCCCCTCCTCCCCTCCTCCCCAACTGTCCCTTTTTCGTCACCCCAACCCTAGACTTACTCAGTTATTTCTTATAGTTTCTCGCCCTTGCATTCTCTCTGTTGTATTTTCATCATAGATTAGTCCATAATAAGTCTAGTCCTTCTAATATTATCATTCTTCCATTATAATAAAGTCCTCAGTTTTATAATTCCTTAGTCATTCTATTCCTTCTTATTCCTTTTTCTTTTTCTTTTCAAGTCCCTGTTTTTCGTCCTTTATTTATCACGTCACTTATTCGCCTTTTCTTCCTTTAGTGGCGCACGTTCCTCCATTCCTTCACCATTGCATTAACCCTTTCTTCCCTCGTTGTGCATTCACCAAGACGTAGCCCTCCCCTCTTTTTTGCCCTCTTTCTCCTCCTCCTCCTCCTGTTCCTCATTCTCTTCCTCTTCCTCTTCCTTCTCCTCCTCCTGTTCCTCTTCCTTTCTCCTCCTCCTCCTCCTCCTCCTCCTCCTCCTCCTCCTCCTCCTCCTCCTCCTCCTCCTCCTCCTCCTCCTCCTCCTCCTCCTCCTCTCTCCTCCTCCTCCTCCTCCTCCTCCTGTTCCTCATTCTCTTCCTCTTTCTTTCTCTTCTCCTCCTCCTCCTCCTCCTCCTCCTCCTCCTCTCTCTTCCTCTTCCTCTTCCTCCACCTCCTCCTCTCCTCCTCCTCCTCCTCCTCCTCCTCCTCCTCCTCCTCCTCCTCCCTTCCCTATCTTTCTTATCCTCCACTCCCCTCTACTTCCCTCAAAGGCTCAAATTAAAGAAGTAAATCCCAGGAAGTGTGTGAGTAAAGAAGAGAATATGAGTAAGCAATGAGGAATGGAAGGAAGGAAAATATAAGAACAATTATACATTTTTTAGACATTGATATAGAAATAAAAATAAAGGTGGCGGTGGTGGTGGTGGTTCTCGTAGGAGCTTACTGTTAGTTAGTTGTATGTATGTATGTATTTTGTTCACTCCTAGTTAGTTGTAATTGTTGTTGTTAGTGTAGTTAGTGTGTTTGTTATATTGTATTAGTGTGTTGTAGTTAGTGTTCTTGTTAAAATTGTTAGTTGTATGTATGTATATTTTTCTCTCTTAGTTGTTGTTGTTGTTGTTGTTGTTGTTGTTTGTTGTTGTTGTTGTGATCATCGTAGTTATTGTCTGTTTGTTTATATATGCTTTCTTTCTTTCCCCTTAGGATCCTAGTCTCTGTTGATACTACAGTCAGTTTTTTGTGTTGGTCCCAGTCAGTTTTTTGTGTTGGTCACAGTCAGTTTTTTGTGTTGGTCCCAGTCAGTTTTGTGTGTTGGTCCCACAGTCAGTTTTTTGTGTTGGTCACAGTCAGTTTTTGTTGTTGGTCACAGTCAGTTTTTTGTGTTGGTCCCACAGTCAGTTTTTTGCGTTGGTCCCACAGTCAGTTTTTTGTGTTGGTCACAGTCAGTTTTTTGTGTTGGTCCCACAGTCAGTTTTTTGTGTTGGTCACAGTCAGTTTTTTGTGTTGGTCACAGTCAGTTTTTTGTGTCCCACAGTCAGTTTTTTGTGTCCCACAGTCAGTTTTTTGTGTCCCACAGTCAGTTTTTTGTGTCCCACAGTCAGTTTTTTTATGTCCCACAGTCAGTTTTTTTGTGTCCACAGTCAGTTTTTTGTGTCCCAGTCAGTTTTTTTGTTGGTCCCAGTCAGTTTTGTGTGTTGGTCCCACAGTCAGTTTTTTGTGTTGGTCACAGTCAGTTTTTTGTGTTGGTCACAGTCAGTTTTTTGTGTTGGTCCCACAGTCAGTTTTTTGCGTTGGTCTCACAGTCAGTTTTTTGTGTTGGTCTCACAGTCAGTTTTTTGTGTTGGTCCCACAGTCAGTTTTTTGTGTTGGTCCCACAGTCAGTTTTTTGTGTTGGTCTCACAGTCAGTTTTTTGTGTCCCACAGTCAGTTTTTTGTGTCCCACAGTCAGTTTTGTGTCCCACAGTCAGTTTTTTGTGTCCACAGTTCGTTTTTATGTCCCACAGTCAGTTTTTTGTGTCCACAGTCAGTTTTTTGTGTCCCAGTCAGTTTTTTGTGTCCCACAGTCAGTTTTTTGTGTTGGTCCCACAGTCCGTTTTTTGTGTTGGTCCCACAGTCAGTTTTTTGTGTTGGTCTCACAGTCAGTTTTTTGTGTTGGTCTCACAGTCAGTTTTTTGTTTGGTCCACAGTCACGTTTTTTTGTGTCCCACAGTCAGTTTTTTGGTGTGTCCACAGTGCAGTTTTTTGTGTTGGTCTCACAGTCAGTTTTTTGTGTCCCACAGTCAGTTTTTTGTGTTGGTCTCAGTCAGTTTTTTGTGTCCCACAGTCAGTTTTTTGTGTTGGTCCCACAGTCAGTTTTTTGTGTTGGTCCCAGTCAGTTTTTTGTCTCACAGTCAGTTTTTTGTGTAGATCTCACAGTCAGTTTTTTGTGTTGGTCACAGTCAGCTTTTTGTGTAGGTCTCACAGTCTATTTCCCTTCACCGCTTTATATATGTCATCATTATTGTTGTTTTGGTGGCAGCGCTGCAGTTGAACTCACTTGGCTTGGGAATGGAGAGCAAAGGGTAGGAAAAATGAAGGCTATGTGGGGAGCATTTTAGCCTGCCTCCCCTCACCACACCTCCCCCTTCCCCCTCATTCTTTCCCCTCCCATGCCAGCCTCCCCTTCCCCTCCTTCCCCTCCTGCCCTCCCCTCCCATGCCAGCCTCCCCTTCCCCTCCTTCCCCTCCTGCCCTCCCCTCCCATGCCAGCCTCCCCTACCCCCACCTCCCATCCTCCCGGGCTCCATTAAAGAGAAAAATTACCTTAATGCGCCCACCACCAGGCAAGCAATGAGGCGCACAGAGAGAGAGAGAGAGAGAGAGAGAGAGAGAGAGAGAGAGAGAGAGAGAGAGAGAGAGAGAGAGAGAGAGAGAGAGAGAGAGAGAAAAAAAATCTTGTATATCTGCATGGAAACATTGCAAACACCCACAATGCTCATATATTATTGCAGCGATAGGCAACCACCACATTACACATTTTAGCGGAAAAGAACAGCGACGGAGAAATGATTACATACAGCACAGAAAGAATACCGTCAATACTACTTTGCACACTAACAAAAACATTATTTATCCAAAATGAAATAACGGTGGAGTTGTAATGCAAGAAATCAGAACAACGAATATTGAATCTAATAGTAGTCACTTCTTTTTTATCTCCTTCGTTTGTATCTCATTACTGTCCTCGCATTCCTAAAATATTATTACATGTTTGTTTCCTTTCGCCAGTGGGCATAAGTTAGCTCACTCATTCTGCCGCAACGTGTCTCGCAAGTCGCCTTCTCTTTCTGTGTGTGTGTGTGTGTGTATGTGTGTGTGTGTGTGTGTGTGTGTGTGTGTGTGTGTGTGTGTGTGTGTGTCAGGCAAATATAATGTAGTGGTGGTGTTGTGGTATTCTTGAGTGCGAGGGGGAAGTAATCGAGTTTGTGTTTCAATTAATATATACACCCACACAGTCACCACCTCTCTCTCTCTCTCTCTCTCTCTCTCTCTCTCTCTCTCTCTCTCTCTCTCTCTCTCTCTCTCTCTCTCTCTCTCTCTCTCTGAAATAGGGACGAGGGTTGGCTAGAGAGAGAGAGAGAGAGAGAGAGAGAGAGAGAGAGAGAGAGAGAGAGAGAGAGAATCTTCAACAGTAACGTAACCAGAACCCATCACACAACAGCGAGAGAGCGAGCAAGCAAGTCATCGATCTTTAGGAAGCGATGGACAGTTTTGGAGATCCGCCCACTACTGATTCGATTTGCGGCTGCGAGTGGCCGTTTTATTGCCCCCAGACCGTCCCTTGGTAGGCAGACAGTGTTAGGGGTTAGGCCTGTGACTGGAACCTAGAATGGGGTTGAGGGAAGGGGGAAAAAGAGGGGAAAGGAGTCGGAACCACCTGCTCTTTCCTCTTCCTCTCCTTCGCGCCATAAATCTCTCGAGGAAAACGGCTGCCAATTTTTTTTCGGTCAGTGAAATATTTGCAAACTTGAACATTTACGAGGAGCGAGGAAGGAAGTGGGGAAGGCGGCGCGTGTGATAAACTCTTCGATACTCCATCATGATTTGTTAGTTATCCCGCCGGGCCATTCGTCATCCTTAGACATTGTGACGACGCTACGTTTTACAAGGCCGCCTGACATGCTAAAGTCTACTATGTTATTTTTCTCTATTTAGAAGAAAACGTGCATAGAACAGCATGACAGAAAAAAAAGACAAGGGCGCTCTTTAGGGATGACTTTACTAATCTTGGGTACATACACACACACACTCTCTCTCTCTCTCTCTCTCTCTCTCTCTCTCTCTCTCTCTCTCTCTCTCTCTCTCTCTCTCTCTCTCTCTCTCTCTCTCTCTCTCTCTCTCTCTCTCTCTCTCTCTCTCTCTCTCTCTCTCTCTCTTTTCTCTCTCTCTCGGACGTGTTCATACTCCGCCTTGTAATCTGAAATGAGGACGGTTATTTTTTTTCTCCTTTCATTTGCATGGTGGTAAATGAACACGATATCTTGGTCGTGTCTCAGGAGCCGCCCGCCCCTTAACTCTGGCACTGGGTGTTGGGGGGGGGGGGGTGCCGAGAGCTGATAGGGCACGGCAATGGGTCCTCCTCCTCCCTCCTCCTTCCTCCTCCTCCCTCCTCCTCCTCTTCTGGCCTTTGTATTCCATTGTATTCCTCTTCCTCCTCCTTCTCCACCTTCACCTCCTCCTCTTCCTCCTCCTTCTCTTCCTCTTCCTCCACCTCTTTCGGATCACCTGAAGATCCGTCACCCCAGAGTTTGGCAGGGTGACGGTTCTTCCGGTGGGATATCCTGGGGTGACGGTTCTTCAGGTGGCAACACCTGGGGTGACAGTTCTTCAGTTGGGGTCAAGACCTGACCTGACTTCACCTTCCAAGTGAGGTTAGGTCAAATGGGTAAAAGGGAGGAGTCATGACCCTCCAGTCAGGTAAGAGGACTATTATAAAAGTGGTGCTCGTGGTTTGCAGTGATGAACCGGAGTGGTTGAGGGGAGGTTATCCAAAGGAGAAGCGAGCAATCTTCCGTAGGTGGTTTATTCTAAGAACAGAGATAGGCCGGATCACACCAGCGTGAGGGGCTGGTGTTAGCGATCAGGCGTGTAGGAATTATTAAGGCATGAATATCACATATCACATATCCACAAAAAGTAAGTGGGCTAAAAGAAATTTAGTCATAGGAGTCCGTCGACCATGGCACGTAATACCTTCCAAACTATAGCGTCCTACCACTGTTGTGTGATGATTCCACTATAGTTATTCAGTGGCTTCAACAAAACAAATTTTTAAAGCGTGAAATTAAGTGTGATACTTGTGATAACTGGATGAATTGGACAAAATACTCCAAGATCGAAAGATGATTTTCTGTGGAAATGCCAAACAAAAGAATCCCTGAAGTATAGATCCACGAAATAAATGTACTGTATTTTGGAATACTGAGTAAAGTATAATGTATTTTGTATTTTGGAACACTGTATATTACTTTTCTTTTTTTCTTTCTAGACTTTCACAAAAAGATGCATAACACAAAGGAATATATTTGTTAATACTAATTTTATATATTACATTCACTGTGGGTTGGGGTGACGGATCTTCAGGTGGGATATCCTGGGGTGACGGTTCTTCAGGTGGGATATCCTGGGGTGACGGATCTTCAGGTGGACATTCTGGGGTGACGGATCTTCAGGTGATCCCCTCTTTCCTCCATAGGGCATGACAATGGGTCCTCCTCCTCCTCCTCCTCCTCCTCCTCCTCCTCCTCCTCCTCCTCCTCCTCCTCCTCCTTCTCGTCCACCTTCTCCTCCTTCCTCCTCGTCTTTTTCCTCCTCCCCTTCCTCTTCCTCCTCCTTCCTCCTCGTCCTTTTCCTCCTCCTCCTCCTCTCCTCCTCTCCACCTCCTCCTCCTCCTCCTCCTCCTCCTCCTCCTCCTCCTCCTCCTCCTCCTCCTCCTCCTCCTCCTCCTCCTCCTCCTCCTCCTCCTCCTCCTCCTCCTCCTCCTCCTCCTCCTTACTCTACCTCCAACTTCTTTTCAAACTATTCACTGTGTCTACGTTATGCGCATATACGTCAATTACGGCACGCACTACACAGTACACAGTATCTCTACACAGTATTTCTTTACCAAATCATTCACATTATTTCACCTACAAACAAGAAATTAGCCGCAGCAGATTGCCCTTATTTCTAACCGTATTCAGAATGACTTTCCTTCCTGCCATCATCAGGAGCAGCTTTCCGCTTTTGACTCCTTTCCCTAAATCCTTTTTATGTAAGTCTGCTGTTTGTAAGTCCTTTGTAAGCTTTGTATTCCCCCTCCTCCTCCTCCTCCTCCTCCTCCTCTTCCTCCTCCTCCTCCTCCTCCTCCTCCTCCTCCTCCTCCTCCTCCTCCTCCTCCTCCTCCTCCTCCTCCTCCTTTTCTCATTAGGCCACAACCACAACACTCCGATGCTCATAATCCTCCAGAAAATTAGTGGAGGAGGAGGGTGAACAAGACCGTGTGTGTGTGTGTGTGTGTGTGTGAAAGTGGAGGGAAGGGAGGGAGGTGTGTGGTAGTGGGGAATCAGGAGGGATAATGAAGAAGAGATAGAGAGAGAGAAAAAAAAAAAAGGGGTTGGGGGTTGGAGAGGGGGTAACAGGCAGGGTCACTATCGATCTGACAAAAGAGAAGGGAGAGAGAGAGGGAGGGATGGAAGGGAGAGAGAGAGAGAGAGAGGAGAGAGAGAGGTAAGAGTGAGAGTTTAGTTTTTCCTTCTGTTATGTGACACCAACTCACAACACATTATTTTTTCTTTTCTTTTTTCTCTTGTTTTTTCACCTCCGACAGTGCAGTGTTTATAATTTTACGAAGTGTTATTGTGCAGAGGTGTTAAGAGGTGTTGCATTTTTTGTGTAGTTTTTGTTTTTGACGCGCATGACATATAATACACTAGAGTCTATTTTTTTTAACGAGGCAAAAAATCCTGCCCCCTTGCTGCTTACTGACTGATATTTGATGCCAGGAGAAGGGAATACTACGCTTCCTCTAAATTTCAGCTGTATTTTATCATAGTTAACCATAGTATCAGGTAAACATAGGCATAATTTTAAGCATGACACCTTAAGATAGCTTGGAATTTTTGCCTTGTTAAAAAATATAGACTATAGTGATTCGCTTTGTGTTCTATATTGTGTTGTATTTGTGATACTGTTCTGTTCTTGTTCTTGTTCATGTTGTTGATCTATTCCATTAAGGTATTATGTTACGTGCGAATTATATTTTTTCTGCGAATGGATAATTGGTTAGGAAAATTACGTTCGCTTAATTGTATAGTGTTTTGGAAAGATGCGATGTACTCTGTAGATAGCGTGTGTGTGTGTGTGTGTGTGTGTTTGTGTGTGTCTACGTCGTATGTGTGTGTGGGTGTGTGTGTGTGTGTACGTCGTATGTGTGTGTGTGTGTGTGTGTGTACGTCGTATGTGTGAATGTGTGTGTGTGTGTACGTCGAATGTGTGAATGTGTGTGTGTGTGTGTGTATGTGTGCGTCGTATGTGTGTGTGTGTGTGTGTGTGTGTGTGTGTGTGTGTGTGTGTGTGTGTGTGTACTGCCAAAGGACTCGCAGTGCACAAAAACAAGTAAGTACGCACGCAGTAAGAGGCACAACAACTAAATGTAAAAAAGAAAACAAAAGCCCTTTGCAGGCAGCTCCTTTAAAGGCGATGACAAAGGCAAGTCAGTTTTCTTCCCCGAGCGGCTTGATGTTCCCTCCTGAAGGAATCTACGAGACTAGAATATGAACACAAGGGAAGAAGAGTTTGTTCCAGTACAATATGAACACAAGTGAAGCAGAGTTTGTTCCAGTACAATATGAAATCAAGTGAAGCAGAGTTTGTTCCAGTACAATATGAAATCAAGTGAAGCAGAGTTTGTTCCAGTACAATATGAAAACAAGAGAAGATGAGTTTGTTCCAGTACAATATGAAATCAAGTGAAGCAGAGTTTGTTCCAGTACAATATGAACACAAGAGAAGATGAGTTTGTTCCAGTACAATATGAACACAAGAGAAGATGAGTTTGTTCCAGTACAATATGAAATCAAGTGAAGCAGAGTTTGTTCCAGTACAATATGAACACAAGAGAAGATGAGTTTGTTCCAGTACAATATGAAAGCAAGAGAAGAAGAGTTTGTTCCAGTACAGTATGAAAACAAGAAAGAGGAGTTTGTTCCAGTACAGTATGAAAACAAGAAAGAGGAGTTTGTTCCAGTACAATATGAAAACAAGAGAAGAAGAGTTTGTTCCAGTACAGTATGAAAACAAGAAAGAGGAGTTTGTTCCAGTACAATATGAAAACAAGGGAATTGTTTTTTCAAGTACAATATGAAAACAAGGGAAGAGTTTGTTCCAGTACAATATGAAAACAAGTGAAGAGTTTGTTCCAGTACAATATGAAAACAAGGGAAGAGTTTGTTCCAGTACAATATGAAAATGAGAGAAGAAGAGTTTGTTCCAGTACAATAACAAGAAAAAAAAGTTTGTTCCAGTACAATATGAAAACAAGAAAGAAGAGTTTGTTCCAGTACAATATGAAAACAAGAGAAGAAGAGTTTGTTCCAGTACAATATGAAAACAAGAAAGAAGAGTTTGTTCCAGTACAATATGAAAACAAGAGAAGAAGAGTTTGTTCCAGTACAATATGAAAACAAGAAAGAAGAGCTTGTTCCAGTACAATATGAAAACAAGGGAAGAAGAGTTTGTTCCAGTACAATATGAAAACAACAAAGAAGAGTTTGTTCCAGTACAATATGAAAACAAGGGAAGAAGAGCTTGTTCCAGTACAGTATGAAAACAAGGGAAGAAGAGTTTGTTCCAGTACAATATGAAAACAAGGGAAGAAGAGTTTGTTCCAGTACAATATGAAAACAAGGGAAGAAGAGCTTGTTCCAGTACAATATGAAAACAAGGGGAGAAGAGTTTGTTCCAGTACAATATGAAACAAGGGAAGAAGAGTTTTGTTCCAGTACAATATGAAACAAGGGAAGAAGAGCTTGTTCCAGTACAATATGAAAACAAGGGGAGAAGAGTTTGTTCCAGTACAATATGAAAACAAGGGAAGAAGAGTTTGTTCCAGTACAATATGAAAACAAGGGAAGAAGAGCTTGTTCCAGTACAATATGAAAACAAGGGGAGAAGAGCTTGTTCCAGTACAATATGAAAACAAGGGGAGAAGAGTTTGTTCCAGTACAATATGAAAACAAGGGAAGAAGAGTTTGTTCCAGTACAATATGAAAACAAGAAAGAGGAGTTTGTTCCAGTACAATATGAAAACAAGGGAAGAAGAGTTTGTTCCAGTACAATATGAAAACAAGGGGAGAAGAGTTTGTTCCAGTACAATATGAAAACAAGAAAGAAGAGTTTGTTCCAGTACAATATGAAAACAAGGGAAGAGTTTGTTCCAGTACAATATGAAAACAAGGGAAGAAGAGTTTGTTCCAGTACAATATGAAAACAAGAAAGAAGAGTTTGTTCCAGTACAATATGAAAACAAGAAAGAAGAGTTTGTTCCAGTACAATATGAAAACAAGAAAGAAGAGTTTGTTCCAGTACAATATGAAAACAAGGGAAGAAGAGTTTGTTCCAGTACAATATGAAAACAAGAAAGAAGAG
>JACEEZ010026241.1:185000-197500 GCA_016584305.1 Chionoecetes opilio | reverse complement strand
ATTACATTATATTACTACTATTACCTATTACTATTCATTTATTACTCTTTACTATTACATTACTTTTACTATTATATTACTATTACTCTAATTCTTTTCATTACTATTACATTACTATTACTATTACTCTATTACTATTACTATTACTCTATTACTATTACTTTTCTATTATATTACCTATTACTATTCTATTACTATTACTCTATACTATTACCTATTACTATTCCTATTTCTTTACTATTATCTATTACTTTCTCTATTACTATTACCTTTTACTCATTACTATTACTCTATTACTATTACTATTCTCTTTTCTATTCATTACTATTACTCATTACTTTTTTCTCTATTCTTTTACCTATTACTATTACTCTATTCTATTACTATTACTATTACTCTTTTCTCTTTTCTATTACTCTTACATTACTTTTTACTATTCTCTATACTATTCTCTATTACATTACTTTTCTATTACCTTTATTTTACTCTATTACTATTACCTATTAAATTAATATTACTTTTACTTTTTTACTCTTTACTATTACTCTATACTCTATTACTATTACTATTACTATTACTCTTTCTATTCTATTATATTACTATTCTATTACTCTTTACTATTACCTATTACTATTATCTTTTACTATTCTCTTTTCTATTATATTACTCTATTACTTTACCTATTACTATTCTTCACCTATTACTATTACTATCATATTACTATTACCTTTTCTATTACTATTCTTATTCATTCTATTCTCTTTACTTTTACTCTTTTACTATTACTCTTTATATTCTATTACCTATTACTATTTCTATTACTATTACTATTTCTATTACTATTACTCTATTACTATTACTTTTACATTACCTATTACTATTCTCTATTACTATTACTATTACCTATTATATTCTCTATTACTATTACTCTATTACTCTATTACTTTTCTCTATTCTATTACACTATTTTTCATTCTCTATTACTATTACTATTACTATTACTATTACTCTTTTACTTTACTATTCTCTATACTATTACTATTACTCTATTACTATTACTATTTATTCTCTTTTACTAACTATTATTTTATTACTATTCTATTACTTTTCTCTATTACTATTCTATTACTCTATTACTATTACTCTATTACTTTTACTCTTTTACTCTTTTACTATTACTCTTTACATTACTATTACTTTTTACTCTATTACTTTTACTCTTTTACTTTTATCTATTACTTTTCTATTATCTATTCTTTACTCATTACTCTTTTTATTTCCTTTACTATTCTCTATTACTATTATCTTTTACATTACTATTACCTATTACTTTTCTCTATTATATTACATTACCCTAATACTTTTATCTTTACTTTTTACTATTCTCTATTCTATTATCTATTACTATTCTATTACCTATTACTATTACTTTATCTATTACATTCTATTACCTAATACTTTCTCTATTACTATTATATTACTCTATTACTATTACTATTACTCTATTACTTTACTCTATTCTTTTATCTATTACTATTATTTTATCTTTTCTATTACTCATTACATTACTCTATTCTATTACTTTTTGCTATTACTATTACTATTCTCTATTCTATTCTCTATTACTATTCTATTACTCTATTACTTTCTCTATTATATTACTTTTACTCTTTTACTATTACTCTATTACATTACATTTATTACTCTATTACTTTACTTTCTATTAATTACTCTTTTTCATTATCTATTCTATTCATTCTATTACATTCTATTACTATTACTATTCTATTACTATTACTATTACTCTATTACTATTACTATTACTATTACTTTTTTACTCTATTACTATTACTATTACTATTACTATTACTCTATTACTATTACTATTACTATTACTCTATTACTATTACTATTACTATTACTATTATTTTTTTTACTCTATTACTATTACTATTACTATTACTATTACTCTATTACTATTACTCTATTACTATTACTATTACTATTACTATTACTCTTTTATTTTTTTACTCTATTGTTACTTTTATGTTATTGTCTATCAGTATTATTTTTATTTTCTTTCTTTGTTATCGTCGACATCTTTTTTCCCCCCCGTATTATTAGTGTGATTATTAGTACACCTTTGTTACCGTTATCACCATCATTATAATCTTTGTCTTCATTATTTATATTGACTCATAGGTATCATTATTTAGCGTCATCATCATCATCATCATCATTGGCATCACCCTCATCGTCACCATTGTTTTGATGTTACCACTTTTTAATTTGCCTTTTACTTTACTTTTAATTTGCCTTGCCTTTTAATTTGCCTTTCACTTTGAACTTTTACTTGACTTATAACTTTTGACTTTACTTTGACTAAACTTAGCTTAACTTAACTCTACTTTTTAATGTCCCTTTATTGCGAGGGAAACAGACAGACGTTGCCAATATCTGGAAAAAAAAAACGTGGCAAGCTGAGGGATAAAGGAAAAATTGACAGTGTGTCCTCTAACAAAAGATACAAACACAACTGAAATACAAAAAGAAAAATAGAAATCGTACCCAACCAAAACACTATACATACCCAAAACCCACCCCACACACACACACAAAAAACACACACACACACACAACACACCCAACACACACACACCAACAAACACACACACACACCACACCACCACCACAAACCAACACACACACACACCACACACACACACACCACACACCCCCCCCACACAACACACCCACACACACACCACACACAAACACAAAACAACACACACACACACACACCACACACACACACACCACCCCACACCACCCACACAACCACACACACACACACCACACACACACACTAGTATAGGAATGGTGTTAGCGCAGTGGTCCGTGGTGGTGATGGTGGTGATAGGGGGAGAAGGGGGTCGTTTCAGGGCAGAATATTGTAGTGTGTCCATGGTTGGGGGAGGGGGGGGGGGGGGAGGGGACTCAGCCTTGAGGGGGGGGGCATTGTGTATTGATTGGTATGTATTGATTGGGAAATGCTGGCTGCGAGGGATTGGATGATTCTACCGACTTGTATTGTATTGAGCTGACTGATTGGAGCAAAGTAAGCAAGCAAGAGAGAGAGAGAGAGAGAGAGAGAGAGAGAGAGAGAGAGAGGGACGGAGGAGGTGAGAGGAGAGAGAGGAAGAGAGAGAGAGGAGAGAGAGAGAGAGAGAGAGAAAAAAGATAGGAAGGAGGAAGAAGGGAAGGAGATGATAATAGAGAAAGGAAAAAGGAAGTCTCATCACAAATTAAAAGGAAAGGGAAGTGAAAATGCAAGTAAGAAAATGATAAAGGAAACCGGAAGAGCAACACGACTAAAGATAAAGAGAACAGGAAATAACATGAGGGCTGAAAAAAAATAATCAGAAACTAATCATGAGAGTGAACGCGGAAGTGTTATCAGAGGCGTGAAAAAAACCCCGGTGCATTAAGAACAGAATAGGAAGATGAGTCGTCGAGGCTCCGGAATAATACAGTGAGACCCCCGACGTGCGCCTCTGTGATTCCAGGATTCCAACTTATTCCCGTTTTCTCCGAGGGGGGCGTGGCGGGGGGGGGGGAGGGGTAGGGGGGGCGCTGGCCAAGCCTTAGTCAGTGGGAATCCCTTGTTGTGGCCGGACCTGCACCTGCCACCTGCCTCCGCCGCCGCCCCGCCGAGGTGAGTCAGTGTGTGGAATGTGTGTGTGGGGGCGTGTGTGGTGGCTGTGGTGGTTGAGGACGCCCGCGCTTCTACCACACTGCCTGCCTCTCCACCACAACCAGTGCCACACCAGTGAGTCCTGACCCCACCACAAACACACACACACACACACACAAACACATACACACACGTGAATCGTCTTGTATTGTTTATTTAGCGTGACAGTGAATTCCCGACGAAGTATAGGTGTCCTTTGAGTGTCTAGTCCCTCCTACGGGGTGCTGCCGCCCTGTCTGTGTGTCCCCGGGGTTATGATTTACCCAGGGTCACCGCGGCGCTTCGGCAGTGGGGGGCGGGGGGCAGGGGGGGTGGGGAGTGGCACTGGCAACACGACGCTAGGACAACGTAACTGTACTGCAGTTCATTGCTTGATATATTGATGATGCCCTAAAAGTCACCGCCGTCTTCTGGACTGCTGACATTCACTCGTAGGGCCGAGACGAAGGCTGTGTTGTGGTGCCGTGGGATGGAGAGCGGCCATCTTGGATTACCCATGATGCTCTGCGCCGCCCAATCAATAGAGGGTGAGGGGGGCGGGTCCAAGGGAGACAGTGAGCTTCAAAACACACTGACATTTCGGACTGCGGGAGGGAGCTAGGGCGGCGCTCTACTGACGACAGGGTAGTGGTGGTGGTGAGGGTGTTGTGGTGGTGAGTGTTATTGCGTCATGTATTATGGTGTAATTGACAGTGTATTGCATGACAGTGACAATACATACATCGTCATGGCGAGAAGTGTGTAATATTAGTGTTATTATTTTGATTCGTATTACTATTAGGAGTCGCAATAGTAGAATTAGTAAAGTTTGCAATAATAATAGTATAGTAATAGTAGCAGTTGTTGTAGTAGTTGTGATAGTAGTACTAATCATTATCATCATTATCATTATTGTGTTTTCCTAATGGTAAAACTTAACAACAAGACGAATAAAGGGAGGAAGAAAATTTGCGACTTGAAAAAAAAGTAAAACATAAAAAGACGTAAATAGACGAGGAGTAGAAAGAAGATGTGTGTGTGTGTGTGTGTGTGTGTGTGTGTGTGTGTGTGTGTGTGAGGCAGGAGGGGGCGTGGCAACCGTAGTCCTGCAACAAAACGTGAGTCTACGCCGCAGTCAGGGACACACACGCCCGTCCCTGGCGAGGCATAGTGGGCGCCCCTGGCTATAAGGACTAGGGGAAGGGGGGGGGCACCAGGGGCGGGCTCATAGGGGGGGGGGCGGTGAAGGGGTGTCCTTGTAGCTCAGGGGCGGCATGGGTGTCAGGGCCTCGGTCAGGGTCCCGTCATGGCCCTCGAGCCCTTAATTTCATGTCCTTGTGGCGAATTATTGACCAGCACCTCTTTTTTTTTTTCTTTTTTGCCTTATTTCGTGGATGTCTTTCTTTATACGTCCATCTATGTCGGGTTTCCTGGTTCTCTATCTATCTATCTCTCGTTTTCTTGTAATTTCTCTCTCTCTCTCTCTCTCTCTCTCTCTCTCTCTCTCTCTCTCTCTCTTCTCTCTCTCTCTCTCTCTCTCTCTCTCTCTCTCTCTCTCTCTCATCTCTCTTCTCTTTTCTGCTCTTTCTCTCTCTCTCTATCTCTCTCGTTTTCTTGTAATTCTCCTCATCTCTCTCTCTCTCTCTCTCTCTCTCTCTCTCCTCTCTCTCTCTCTCTCTCTCTCTCTCTCTCTCTCTCTCTCTCTCTCTCTCTCTCTCTCTCTCTCTCTCTCTCTCTCTCTCTCTCTCTCTCTCTCTCTCTCTCTCTCTCTCTCTCTCTCTCTCTCTCTCTCTCTCTCTCTCTCTCTTCTGTCTGTCTGTCTGTCTGTCTGTCTCTGTTGTGTGTGTGTGTGTGTGTGTGTGTGTGTGTGTGCCCGCCCGCGTGTTGCTTCCCGTCGCCACGTCCCTCCGCCGTCACCACACCGGCGTCCTCCCGTCACTCAGGAGACTGCGCAATCTTGTTTCCTTTTCACAGTAAGAAACAAGAGTCCAACCCTTATCTTTTACCTCCACTGCTCTCTGGAAAGGCTGTCTGGAGATAAAAGGCATATATTTTAGGCTATTTTTTATCTGTGAACCCAAATATTCATGTTTATCTCATGTACTTAGCTTCCATTCCTAGTTTTTTTTAATTCCTGTTGTTATATCTCCATAAAGACTTGACTATATTTTGCCAAGTTATAATTGATTGCGAGATAAGGGAAGAAAACTGCTCATGCATTAGTTTTATTGTTATGTCTTTGATGTCATATCGTTGCTTGTTTTTGCTTGTTTTGTTTGTGCATCTTTTATTCTTTCATAGTCTCGACCTCCTTACATATTTAATTTATTGTCGCTGGGTTTTTTTTCTATTTCCTGTTGCTCTGCGTCCCCCTTAAGTGTGTGTTCCTCTATATAGGGCAATGTCCAAGGGGGCTTCTGAGGGGCTAACTACTATACTACTACTACTACTACTATTACTACTACTACTACTACTACTACTACTACTACTATACTACTACTACTACTACTTACTACTACTACTACTACTACTACTACTATTACTACTACTACTACTACTACTATACTACTACTACTACTACTACACTAACTACTACTACTACTATTACTTACTACATACTACTACTATACTACTACTACTACTACTACTGCTACTACTACATACTACTATATACTACTACTACTGCTACTACTATACTACTACTACTACTAACTACTACTACTACTACTACTACTACTACTACTACTACTATACTACTACTACTACTACTACTACTACTACTACTACTTACTACTACTATACTACTACTCTACTTACTACTACTCTACTACTACTACTACTACTACTACTCTACTACTACTACTACTACTACTACTACTACTACTATCTACTCTACTATACTAACTAATACTACTTTGCATACTACTACTACTATACTACTACTACTTACTACTACTACTACTACTACTTCTACTGCTACTACTACTACTACTACTACTACTATTACTACTACTACTACTACTACTACTACTACTACTACTACTACTACTACTACTACTACTACTACTACTTGTACAACTACTACCATTACTACAATACTAGTGTTTCTACTAATAATAATATTACTGCTACTACTACAACTAATACTAATACTACTGTTACTAGTATTACTATTGTTACTAACACCACTAATATCACCACTGCTACTACTACGACGACTACTGCTACCACTATTACTATTACTACTATGATCACCAATAGAAACAATGATAACACTAATCGTAGCTATTTAGATAACAACAATAACAATAATTCCAACATAGGTGAGTCTTATCATTCCGTGCAGTTGTTATCAGGGCGCGTGTTTTGCCGATGATGGAGGTGGCGTGCGGTGGCGGCGGCTCGGTGATGTGTGCCGCTAACGATAACTCAGGGGCGGGTTGGCGTGTGCTCGGGAGGGGGACTGGCGTGTGTTTGAGAGGGGGGCGGCTGGCGTGTGTTTGAGCTGGTGTGTGCTTGAGAAAGGGGGCTGGCGTGTGTTTGAGGGGGGCGGGGGTGGCGGGTGCTCGGGAGGGGGGGGGAAGGGGTACAAAAGATAAACAAAGGGTGTCGCCTCGTACATAGATAAGTTCTAGATAGTTTTATGAGAGATTAGAGAAGGTGAAGGAATGCTATGTCATTCACCCATGGTCTTGTCCACGCGAGCTGGCTCGCGATCGCCAGTTTCACCCTCTCAGTGCGAGCTTGGAGCTCATTATTACCGATCTTTGAGTAATGCTGGGACCTCACACACCACACACCCCATCCCTTTGCTCAAGGGGGACAGTAACCGCCCGAATTCGTCAAGTGAAAAATCCCCGGGAGCACGAGGATTCAAACCGCCTACCCACAGAGTGAGAGACCAGAACGCTATCAACCTGACCATCGCACGGTATAACACACACCGCGGTATTAACATAACACTGGGTGGTGTGTGTGTGTGTGTTGTGTGTGTGTGTGTCTCTACCAACACGCAAATATGTGTAGTTATGCTTATTCAGTGACTTATGTATGTATTCGTGGGGTGTAGATCCAATACCAATATTTATTAGTTTAAGGGGAAGGTTTTTGCTTTTCCCCGTCCCTTATACGAGCGCCTGCGACTCTGAAGGGTGAGAGAATGTAAGAAAGGGTGCGTGTGCTATGGGAGGGGTCACGGGTGTGTGTAATGTGTGTGTGCAATAGGAGGGGTGTGTGTGTTATGGGAGGGGTGTGTGTGTTAATGGGAAGGGTGTGTGTTATGGGAGGGGGGGGTGTTATGGGAGTGGTGTGTGATGAGAGGTGTGTGTGTTATGGGATTGGTGTGTGTTATGGGAGGGGTATGTGTGTTATGGGAGGGGGGGGTGTTATTGGAGGGATGTGTGTTATGGGAGGGGTGTTTGTGTTATGGGAGAAGTGTGTGTGTTATGGGAGGGGTGTTTGTGTTATGGGAGGGGTGTTTGTGTTATGGGAGGGGTGTGTGTTATGGGAGGGGGTGCGTTGGGTGGGTATAGGAAGGGGTGAAGATGGAGAGGTTATTAGGGCGTGTAGGACAGGTGACTCATGCCAACACACAGGTGACAGACAAAGTGGCGGCGCTGGGAACACAAATCGCCACCTACACCCAAGACCTCTGGCGCCATGCTTCCCTCTCTCTCGTTGTCTCCCACAGGTGACTCACTATAGCTCCTTACTTCATTCATTCATTCCCTCCTGCCTTCCTTTCTTTCTTTCTTCCTTTCTTACGTCCTTCCTTCCTTCTTTCCTTCCTTACAGGTGACTCGCTACTGCTCCTTCCTTCCTTCCTTCCTTTCCTTCCTTCCTTCCTTCCTTCCTTCCTTCCTTCCTTCCTTCCTTCCTTCCTTCCTTCCTTCCTTCCTTCCTTCCTTCCTTCCTTCCTTTCTACCTTCTTTCCGTCCTGCCTTACTTCCTTTCTTGCTTCCCTCCTTCCTTCCTTCCTTCCTCCTTTTCTTCCTCCCTTCCTTCCTTCCTTTCTTTCTCCCTTCCTCCCTTCCTCCCTTCCTCCTTCCTTACTTCCTTATTTATTTCCTTCCTTCCTTCCATCCTCCCTTCTTCCCTTCCTTCTTTTCTCCCTCCCTTCCTTCCTCCTTCTTTTTTCCCTCCCTTCCTTCCTTCCTTCTTCCCTTTCTCCCTTCCTCCCTTCCTCTCTTCCTTCCTTTCTTCTATCCTTCCTTAAATCCTCCCTTCCTCCCTCCCTTCCTTCCTTCCTGCCTTCCTTCCTTCCTTCCTTCCTTCATCTTGTTATGATTTAGGTGTATAAACCGACGCATTATTCAAATATATTTAATAGATGTGAATTTTTTTTGTGTAGTTTCGCTTCTTGATTAATGTTTTTGGTCGTGTGCGTGTGTGTGTGTGTGTGTGTGTGTGTGTGTGTGTGTGTGTGTGTGTGTGTGTGTGTGTGTGGTGTGTGTGTGTGTGTTGTGTGGTGTGTGTGTGTGTTTCAGCTCACTCTGGCAAACCTCATCTATCTGCCGCTAATTTTTGTGTCTGTCTGTGTATCCTCCTCCTCCTCCTCCTCCTCCTCCTCCTCCTCTCCTCCCCTCCTCCTCCTCCTCTCTTTCTTCTTCCTACCCCTTCTCCTTCCCCCCCCCCCCACGCACTCAGGACTCAGAGGTAATTACAGAGAAGGCATAGCGTCTGTGTGTCTCGTATTATCCTCTCTTTTTTCCCCCCTGCAGGGTAAGGGATACCGTGGTAGGGGAAGGGGAAGGATGGAGGGGGAGGGGGGGAGGGCTGCAGGGAAAGGTAATCTATTGTGGTGAGAGAGAAATAGGTTGGTGTGGGCTGACTGATCTTTAGATGTGTGTGTGTGTGTGTGTGTGTGTGTGTGTGTGTGTGTGCGTGTGTGTGTGTGTGTGTGTGTGTGTGTGTGCGTGTAGGTGGGTGTGTTTGTCTGGAAAGTCTTAATTTTTCTCTATCCATCTTCTTTCTGTCTGGTTTGTCTCAAAGTGTTTTATGGGTAACTAGTATGTTCTACTTTCCTACCCTTTCTCTCTTAGTGTCTAGTGTAGTGTAGTTAAATCAAACAGCCATGTAAGGACCTAATGGTATGTTGCTGTTTGCGTTTCCTTTGTATTCCTTTGTATAACCTAGTATGCTATATAGGAACTAGTATATCACAAGGACTGGTTCCTAGGATGGCTGACTTGTGTGTTATATTTATAGGATCCAAGAATTTAGAGGTGATATTACGATTTGCTTTTTTTATATATTTTTTTGGTGTGTGTGTGTGTGTGTGTGTTGTGTGTGTGTGGTGTGTGTGTGTGTGTGTGTGTGTGTGCTGTGGGGAACATTCTTTAGTGACGTTATTTATTATCATATTAAGTCTTGTACCCAAATTGTCCTCCATGCCTTGCTCTCCACCCATCTCTCTCTCTCTCTCTCTCTCTCTCTCTCTCTCTCTCTCTCTCTCTCTCTCTCTCTCTCTCTCATACCGTGCAAGGATTAATATATCTCCATCAAGCGGACGAAAGTACAAAATAAACTAATCGTGAACGTTATGTACAAAGTAGTGAACAGATACGAGTGCATTAGTATAACAATAGGTTCAATTTGCGTGCTTTTTGTTACCTCTATTTTTATTTTTTATTTTCCCCTTGTCTAGTCCTTGATAATGTTAAAAATAAGTGTTGTAATGTTTTGAAAGTCAGTCACCATACTCCCAGGGAAGGTCGTAAGACTCTTAACCCCTTGAGGCCCAGAACGTAATTTTCATTGTAATTTGAGTACCATTAGACGATTTTTAGTGAATATAAGTAATGTTTTATAGATATGACCTGTTTAATATCCTTGTCCATTAGCTAATTTGTTTTATTTAGTTACTTTTTCGTAGTTTTATGGCAAATAACAGACGATTTCATATAGGAAAGATCTGTGCGTGAAGGGGTTAATTAGCATCGAAGGGCCCGTGCTAATGCGGCTTCCTCCTCAGACCACTGCTTGCCAAGTGTCACAGTCAGGAGGAAATTTTCGTGTGAAGGAGAGCTTGCTAAGGATATATTTTACGTAATCCGAAGTTGAAATGAAATGTGTAATACTGCAAATAATGATGATGACTTTGATAATGATGATAATGACAAATTTGTAATACGGGTTATAATGATAATAATGATAATGATGATCTTAATTATTATGACAATGGTATTAACCCCTTGAGACCCAGAACGTAATTTTCATTGTAATTTGGGTACCATTAGACGATTTTTAGTGACTATAAGCAATATTTTATAGATATGACCTGTTTAGTATCCTTGCCGACTAACTAATTTGGTATATTCAGTGACTTTTCGTAATTTTATGGCTCGACAACATACAATTTTTTATAGCTAAGGAAAGATCTGGGCGTGAAGGGGTTAATAATTATAATAATGGTATTAATGATAATGATAATAATAATAGCAGTACAAGTAATAAAAATGGTAATGATAATAACGATAATAATAATAATCATGATAAATAGCTGCCATAAAGGATAATTTTCAAATCACATATATTTTCCTGTTCGTGTGTTTTGGTAGCCGAGAAGGAAACAAACACAACACCCTCAAATGACATCAATAAAGCAACAATTATCACACTGACACAAACATTGACCTTCCCTTCACATGCACACATTTTATCACTTGTATTATATCCGTTACTTTATTAGTATCATATTCCTTATACTCTGAGTTTTTTTTAACGAGGCAAAAAATCCTGACCCCTTGCTGCTTACTGACTGATAGTTGATGCCAGGAGAAGAGAATACAATGATTCTTCTAAATTTCAGCTGTATTTTATCATAGTTAACCATATTATCAGGTAAACATAGGCATACTTTTTAGCATGAGACCTTAACCCCTTCACGCCCAGATCTTTCCATTGCTATAAAAAAGTGTATGTTGTCGAGCCATAAAATTTTGAAAAGTCACTTAATATACCAAATTAGTTAGTCGACAAGGATACTAAACAGGTCATATCTATAAAACATTGCTTATATTAACTAAAAATCGTCTAATGACACTCAAATTAATATGGAAATTACGTTCTGGGCCTCAAGGGGTTAAGATAGAATGGAATTTTCGCCTTGTTAAAAAAAATAGACTATATAGTTCTTTATGTTAACACCTCGAAGCTATTTCCCACCCACCCACCCAGCAACCCGTCTTCAGTAGTTCATCGCAGACCCTTCAGTTATCTGTATTATATCTGTATAGTATCTGTATTGTATTATATCCGTATTATTTTTAGTACGTATCATATTTCCTTAGTTGTTTATGTTAGCACTCGAAGCTATTTCACACGGTTACAGGGAGTTTCGTACACAAGTTGTTTCGTACCCAGGTTTTGTTAGTTGTTTCGTACACTGATTTTGAGTTTTTCGTACATACCTGGTGTCGTTTCATAACTCTAGTAGTCAAGTTCAACTCTGAGCTGAGTGTATGAAACGACTATGGTTTCATATAGACTACGAAACAACTTTTTGGCGTACGAAACAAGTTTTGTACGAACTGACTGCACCCCTTTCACACCCATCCACCACCCAGCCATGTTCCTCGTAGCCATTTCAGTTATCTGCAATATATTCGCCTTTCTCTGTCCATTACCGTTATCAGGGTTCTCTCTCTTCACCCATTCTCTTCTATTTCCTTATTTATCCTCTCCTTTCCTATTCCCCGTTCCTCCGCGTTCCCAGCCCTCACAATATGTATTGTATTATATCCGTAATTTTTCTAGTACCTATCAT
>JACEEZ010026241.1:165000-182500 GCA_016584305.1 Chionoecetes opilio | reverse complement strand
TAATATTATTGGTAATGCTCGCTAATTAGATCCATAACGATTGTATGTACGTCAGTCTTTTCACAAACGAGGCAAACAAGAGAGATAGAGATAGTTGGAAGCGTAACATCGGCCGCCTAACCTTATTAGATGTTAACCCCTTGAGACCCAGAGCGTAATTTCCATTGTAATTTGGGTACCAATAGACGATTTTTAGTGAATATAAGCCATATTTTATAGATTTGACCTGTTTAGTATCCTTGTCGACTAAATAATTTGGTATATTCAGTTACTTTTTGTGATTTTATGGCTCGACAACAGACGATTTTTATAGCAAAGGAAAGATCTGAGCGTGAAGGGGTTAAGGGCAAGGAAAATCTGACGTTAGACAGAAAGAAGATTGAAGGTGAATCACAACGCCACGTCAGGGTGTCCAAAGCTCATGTCTCAACCTTTCACGCACATTACTTCTTAAAACGGGTTATTATTCCAAGCTCCAACGTCTGTGATCCTCCCAGTAGTATCGAGTATAACAGTTTAGAAGATACATTGGAATGACACCTGGATTTTTTTGTACCGTGGTAATAGTTCAGCCGTGCTCAGTGCAAAGAAACAAGTCCAGTTCTCTTGTCCGTACAAAACTATCGCTGTTATTCGCGTACAAAACTATCGCTGTTATTCGCGTACAAAACTATCGCTGTTATTCACGTACAAAACTATCGCTGTTATTCGCGTACAAAACTATCGCTGTTATTCGCGTACAAAACTATCGCTGTTATTCGCGTACAAAACTATCGCTGTTATTCGCGTACAAAACTATCGCTGTTATTCGCGTACAAAACTATCGCTGTTATTCACGTACAAAACTATCGCTGTTATTTGCGTACAAAACTATCGCTGTTATTCACGTACAAAACTATCGCTGTTATTCGCGTACAAAACTATCGCTGTTATTCACGTACTAAACTATCGCTGTTATTCACGTACTAAACTATCGCTGTTATTCACGTACTAAACTATCGCTGTTATTCACGTACAAAACTATCGCTGTTATTCACGTACTAAACTATCGCTGTTATTCACGTACTAAACTATCGCTGTTATTCACGTACTAAACTATCGCTGTTATTCACGTACTAAACTATCGCTGTTATTCACGTACAAAACTATCGCTGTTATTCACGTACAAAACTATCGCTGTTATTCACGTACAAAACTATCGCTGTTATTCACGTACTAAACTATCGCTGTTATTCACGTCCAAAACTATCGCTGTTATTCACGTACAAAACTATCGCTGCTATTCACGTACAAAACTATCGCTGTTATTCACGTACAAAACTATCGCTTTTATTCACGTACAAAACTATCGCTGTTATTCATGTACAAAACTATCGTTTTTATTCACGTACTAAACTATCGCTGTTATTCACGTACAAAACTATCGCTGTTATTCACGTACAAAACTATCGCTTTTATTCACGTACAAAACTATCGCTGTTATTCACGTACAAAACTATCGCTGTTATTCACGTACAAAACTATCGCTGTTATTCACGTACAAAACTATCGCTGTTATCACGTACTAAACTATCGCTGTTATTCACGTACAAAACTATCGCTGTTATTCACGTACAAAACTATCACTGTTATTCACGTACAAAACTATCGCTGTTATTCACGTACAAAACTATCGCTGTTATTCACGTACAAAACTATCGCTGTTATCACGTACTAAACTATCTCTGTTATTCACGTACAAAACTCGCTGTTATTCACGTACAAAACTATCGCTGTTATTCACGTACAAAACTATCGCTGTTATTCACGTACAAAACTATCGCTGTTATTCACGTACAAAACTATCGCTGTTATTCACGTACAAAACTATCGCTGTTATTCACGTACTAAACTATCGCTGTTATTCACGTACAAAATTATCGCTGTTATTCACGTACAAAACTATCGCTGTTATTCACGTACTAAACTATCACTGTTATTCACGTACAAAACTATCGCTGTTATTCACGTCCAAAACTATCGCTGTTATTCACGTACAAAACTATCGCTGTTATTCACGTACAAAACTATCGCTGTTATTCACGTACAAAACTATCGCTTTTATTCACGTCCAAAACTATCGCTGTTATTCACGTACAAAACTATCGCTGTTATTCACGTACAAAACTATCGCTGTTATTCACGTACAAAACTATCGCTGTTATTCACGTACAAAACTATCGCTGTTATTCACGTACAAAACTATCGCTGTTATCACGTACTAAACTATCGCTGTTATCACGTACAAAACTATCGCTGTTATCACGTACTAAACTATCGCTGTTATTCACGTACAAAACTATCGCTGTTATTCACGTACAAAACTATCGCTGTTATTCACGTACAAAACTATCGCTGCTATTCACGCCACTAATCACTATGCGTTTGTATTTATTTAATTGACTATTTACTGTCACTGTTCTGGCATCTCAATCGGAACTAATTTTCTAGTATAAACAAGACGTTAGCAGTCGCCTTCCTAAACAATCATTATAATAACTGTAAATTTAAAGTTACGATATTTTTTTTATAGATCCACAAATAGAAATATAACTTTACTAAAAGTACAATCTCTCTTCGCCAAGATAATGTCAAACGCTACGGTATTTTTTTTTTTTTTTTGTAAACTGGTTATTTTTATGATGTGTCAACTGGTTACTGTTGTCAGGGTGTGAACGTGACCGGCGTGGCGGCACAGAAGATCCGCCGTGGTTGGTCCAGCGAATGCGCATACTTTTGTGGTTTCAAATCTAACCTAACCTAACCTTACCTAACTTACCTAACCTAACCTTACCTAACTTACCTAACCTAACCTTACCTAACCTAATTTACCTAACATAAAATAACCTAAAATACCGCCCTAGAGCGTGATATTTGGTCCGAGTAACAGCCCGCGTCGTCTGTTTGTTTACATCCACCGAGTTCTGCGCATGCGCTGGACCAACCGGCACGGCGGACCTTCTATACCGCCACACCGGCAACACCAGATCGACCCTCGGCACTGGCGGAAGGAAAACTTGCCTGGTAGTTTGTATAGGTTTTGGTGGTCCTGTGTTCACTGATTGCATTGATCTGTTCATTTACCAGCCACCCATAATGCACTTATACAGCCTGGAAACTAATCCTATAGAGAGACTTTAGTGCACAGGGTTACGCATTCCCTTTATTTCCCTTTATTTATTCATTCATTCACGTGGCATACATCACCTCATGTACCCTCATATGTAGATTTTGTGCTGCACTATATAATGTATCACAAAAATACGACATATGGCATCTTAGTGTATCCCAGACATATATAGTAATGGCCTCTAAAACAATTCGAAGTGTGGCGAGAATTATTATGTGCTGTATATTTAGTCAAGCTCCCAACCTTCGGTGCAACAGCCATGACCCTTAGCGTGGGGGTTAATTAAGGTGTCCGTAGCCGTCCTTGTGAGGTGCTGAACGTACAGTTGGTGATGTATCTTCGTGCAGTATCAGTTGTCTTTGCAAAACACGTAATTGAAGTAGTTCATACATTAGGTGTATTTTATATATACGTTGCTTGAAGTGAAGGTTGTGTACACGTGCGTTGGTGGTTATAATGTATAGCTGGTCTGGCACAGCTTTATTCACATGAGATTTACGTCGTTTTTCAATCTTAAGGAAATGGTGAAAGTTTACATCCACTTTTTTGTGCAACATTCGATACCAGATCTTTTTTTTTTCTCGCAGTCACTGCATCTCTGTCAAAAAACACGTAGGGTTTATTTACGTAGATTTATTGTTAATATTTCATTGATGCACAAAGTTGAATAGCTATAAAATAGACGATAGAAATTAAATTTCTGCCACGATCGATTTTTGTTTTGAGGAGGAGGAGGAGGATTACATAGGATTACATAGGAGTAACAGACACCAGGAGACCTATTGGTCCATAGCGAGGGTATCTGCTGAACTACATACTACTAACTATCAACTACTTGTAAGAAAACAGTTGGAAAAAGATACCATGTCCCTAAAGAGGATGGGAACATGGAAGTTCCATAGTGCAGAATGATAGGATATGAAAAATACTAACTACAACTACCACTACCACTACAACTAATCGATACGGGGGACTAGATACGAATTCGCACTATCAATACCCATTTACTTTACAGTGTGCGTCAAGTCTGTTTTTGAATGTAGTTATTGTGTTGGCTCCGACAACATTTGCTGGTAGCTTGTTCCATCGATCAACGACTCTAACATTGAAATAATTTTTACGGAGATCGGTGATGCAACGTTGACCGTTTAGTTTTAAACCATTATTTCTTGTTGTCACTTGAGTTGAAAGCTCGAATAGGTTCTCTTGATTAATGACATCAAAACCTTTAGGATCTTAAAGGTTTCTATCAAGTCCCCACGGATTCTACGATCCTTTAAGGAAAACATATTAAGTTTCCGCAGTCTCTCTTCATAAGATGAATTTCGCAGAGATGGAATTTGTTTGGTTGCTCTTCTTTGCACTGATTCCAATTTGGCTTGATCTTTTACGAAACAGGGCGACCAGAATTGAACGGCATATTCCAAGTGCGGCCTAACCAAGGACGTGTATAATTGTGTCATTACTTTCGGCGTTTTATGTTCAAAGTTACGTTTAATAAAGCCCAACATCATATTTGCCTTTTTACTGGCAGCTAGGCAATGCGAACTGGTTTTCAGATCATTACTGATGATGACACCTAAATCCTTTTCCTGCTGTACTTCAGTTAACGATTTATTTTGCATTTGATAGTTATATTTGAGGTTATCGTTGCCTATATGCATTACTTTACATTTATCGGAATTGAATTTTAATAGCCATTTATCACTCCAATCTGATAGTTTGTCGAGATCACTTTGTATGAGTTCGCAGTTTTCTCTAGTATATGCTTTACCGCCTAATTTGGTGTCATCTGCAAATTTTGATATTTTAGATACAAGTCCGCAGTCCAGATCGTTGATATATATTAGAAAAAAGTAGGACCCAAGACCGAGCCCTGAGGCACCCCACTAGTGACATCTAACCAATCAGATGCCTCACCATTTATTACTACCCGTTGTTTACGATTTGAAAGCCAATCGCCATCCCTGAACATAATTGCTCTCCTATGCCATGTGCCCTTAGCTTGGTCAACAGTCGCTTATGTGGAACTGTATCGAAGGCTTTCTGAAAATCAAGGTATATTACATCCGAGGGAATTTTAGCGTCCCAGTTTGAATAAAATGACATTAAAAAATCCAGTAGGTTTGTTAAGCAGGATCTCTTATTTCGAAATCCATGCTGGGAGTTTAGTATAGAGTTATTTTCATCGAGGAAAGACACTATTTTATCCCGCATTATTTTCTCAAATAGTTTAACAATCACGGACGTTAGACTAATTGGGCGATAATTACTTGCGAGGCTCTTACTCCCTTTTTTGAATATCGGTGTAACATTAGCTAATTTCCACATACTAGGAGGAAGAGGAGGAGGAGGAGGAGGAGGAGGAGGAGGAGGAGGAGGAACAAGGCTTCAATTTAACGCTAGATAGACACTCGTATTTCGACGAGTGAGTGTGTGTGTGTGTGAGTGAGTGAGTGAGTGAGTGAGTGAATCCTAGCACTCACTCCACCACCACCACCACCACCACCACCACCAATAACAACAACAAAATAATAATAATAATAACAATAATAACAACACCAGCAACAACAATAAGTTAAAAACACATAACAACACACACAGGCTCAAAAAAATAGATAACAAGGGGGGGGGGGCACTCAGTAGTGCGCATACCTCCGCCCGAATATTTCATCATATATATATATATATTATATTATATATATATATATATATATATATATATATATATATATATATATATGCACTTGCACTCAGTATGAGCGCATACCTCCGGCCGAATATTTCATCAATTGGTTGCCATGGCAACAGTTGTCAATAGATTTCATCCAAAATTAAATCAGTTCTTCCTTATACCAAATAGACTTGGTATACCGAGTTTGGTCCAAATCTATTCGTAACTTTTCGAGAAATCCTGTACACTAACAAACAGACAGACAGACAGACAGATCGGGGTGAAAACATAACCCCTCCAACTTCGTTGGCGGAGGTAATCACTAACAACACCACGACTTAAACTACTACTACTACTACTACTACTACTACTACTACTACTACTACTACTACTACTACTACTACTACTACTACTACTACTACTACTACACTACTACTACTACCACCACATCAATGAATCCTAGACGCTACAGAGACAAGGCTGTACCGTGTGTCGCAGCATCTAAATGGTTTTGACTTCTGAACTTATGAAGAACAAACACTATGAATACAGAATACCAACCCGTGTTTCGCCTCCTCCCTCAACAACCTTCCTCCTTCCCCTTCCCCTTCCCCTTCCCCTTCCCCTTCCCCTTCCCCTTCCCATTCCTTCCCCTGACAGTGAGTAACGTTCAACGCGGGTCGCCCCATTTCAGGTCAAGTGCTGGAACGCCTTGCAGCCCCCTGGAAGCTAATATATCAAGGCGTTGTTAAATATATTACACCGAGACTTAGTGTTGTGTTACTAGAGCACCAGCAAGGCCGCTCCACGCACGACTCAGGTCACCAGTCATAGGGTAGAGGTCACCACATGACCCCCTTCACCTACTACCCTATGCCTTAGGTCGTCCAGGGGGCATGGAAGGTTCGGGGGCATTGGCCGTGCTTTTGTTGGTGTCTAGTACCCGGGGCCATGGATTAGGGGTTCGTTAGGGGCATGGAAGGGGTGGCCGTGCCTTGGTTAGTGTCTACAATACCCGGGGCCATGGATTAGGGGCTCGTTAGGGGCATGACAGGGGTGACTATGCTTTTGTTAGTGTCTAGAGTACCCGGGGCCATGGATTAGGGGTTCGTTAGGGGCATGACAGGGGTGACTATGCCTTGATTAGTGTCTACAATACCCGGGGCCATGGATTAGGAGTTCGTTAGGGGCATGGGAGGGGTGACCGTGCTTTAATTAGTGTCTACAATACCCGGGGCCATGGATTAGGGGTTCGTTAGGGGCATGGGAGGGGTGACCGTGCTTTTGTTAGTGTCTAGAGTACCCGGGGCCATGGATTAGGGGTTCGTTAGGGGCATGGAATGGGCGATCGTGCTTTGGGTACTGTCTACAATACCCGGGGCCATGGATTAGGGGTTCGTTAGGGGCATGGAATGGGCGACCGTGCTTTGGGTACTGTCTACAATACCCGGGGCCATGGATTAGGGGTTCGTTAGGGGCATGAGAGGGGTGACCGTGCCTTGGTTAGTGTCTACAATACCCGGGGCCATGGATTAGGGGTTCGTTAGGGGCATGGAATGGGCGACCGTGCTTTGGGTACTGTCTACAATACCCGGGGCCATGGATTAGGGGTTCGTTAGGGGCATGGGAGGGTGACCGTGCTTTGGTTACTGTCTAGAGTACCCGGGGCCATGGATTAGGGGTTCCTCAGGGGTCCTCAGGGGCTTGAAGGTAGAAAAAACTGCGGCGTAGTGATTCACCTCTTCTTCCTCTTCCTCTTCTTCCTTCCTCCTTCCCCCTCTCGCCTCCTCCTCTACCACCACCACCACCACCACCACCACCACCGCACAATCGATACCTATCCTGCCAGTGACTCAAGGCCGCGTCACCACCACCACTACTTACATCACTACTTCAACTTGTAGCCACCATAATCACCACCATATTAACTACTACTACTACTACTACTACTACTACTACTACTACTACTACTACTACTACTACTACTACTACTACTACTACTACTACTACTACTACTACACCACCACCATAGCAATCACCACCACTACCACTACCATCGCCACCACCACTACCTACATCACTACTTCAACTTGTAGCCACCATAACCACCACCATATTAACTACCACTATTACAACCACTACTACTACACCACCATAACAATCACCACCACTACCACTACCATTGCAATCACCACCATTACCACCACCACCACCTACAGTAGCATCGCGCCCGGCCATCACCACCACAATCATCACCATTTTAACTGACCCACCACATGACTTCCACCACAGTCACTACCTCACCACCACAATATTGTCCACATCACCAAAATCACCATAATTTCTGTCCATCACATACTACTACTACCACCACATATCCATACATCCCACAAACACGCAAAATAGGAACATAATACACCACCTTTCACCACACCAATCACCACAATCATCACCATCATCACTCAGAACCACACTAACCCATGATATATTTTTTGCTTCACTACTCCATCACCATCACCATCATCACCATTGCCTAACTATAACTATCACACAACTTCCTCCTCCTCCTCCTCCTCCTCCTCCTCCTCCTCCTCTTGTATCTAAAATATCGAAATTTGCAGATGACACCAAATTAGGCGGCAAAGCATATACTAGAGAAAACTGCGAACTCATACAAAGTGATCTCGACAAACTATCAGACTGGAGTGATAAATGGCTATTAAAATTCAATTCCGATAAATGTAAAGTAATGCATATAGGCAACGATAACCTCAAATATAACTATCAAATGCAAAATAAATCGTTAACTGAAGTACAGCAGGAAAAGGATTTAGGTGTCATCATCAGTAATGATCTTAAAACCAGTCCGCATTGCCTAGCTGCCAGTAAAAAGGCGAATATGATGTTGGGCTTTATTAAACGCAATTTTGAACACAAAACTCCGAAAGTAATGACACAATTATACACGTCCTTGGTTAGGCCACACTTGGAATATGCCGTTTAATTCTGGTCGCCCTGTTTCGTAAAAGACCAAGCAAAATTGGAATCAGTGCAAAGAAGAGCAACCAAACAAATTCCATCTCTGCGAAATTCATCTTATGAAGAGAGACTGCGGAAACTTCATATGTTTTCCTTAAAGGATCGTAGAATCCGTGGGGACTTGATAGAAACCTTTAAGATCCTAAAAGGATTTGATGTCATTAATCAAGAGAACCTATTCGAGCTTTCAACTCAAGTGACAACAAGAAATAATGGTTTAAAACTAAACGGTCAACGTTGCATCACTGATCTCCGTAAAAATTATTTCAATGTGAGAGTCGTTGATCGATGGAACAAGTTACCAGCAAATGTTGTCGAAGCCAGCACAATAACTACATTTAAAAACAGGCTTGACGCGCACTGTAAAGTAAATGGGTATTGATAGTGCCCTGCGAATTCATATATAGTCCCCCGGATCGATTAGTTGTAGTGGTAGTGGTAGTTGTAGTTAGTATATTTCATACCCTATTTTTCTGCACTACGAAACTTCCGTGTTCCTATCTTCTTTTAAGGACATGGTATCATTTTCCAACTGTTTTACTACAAGTAGTTGATAGTTAGTAGTATGTAGTTCAGAAGATACCCTCGTCATGGACCAATAGGTCTCCTGGTGTCTGTTATTCCTATGTAATCCTATGTAATCCTCCACTACACCTTCACATCACTTAGCTTCTTTAATCAACGTATTAATAAAAAATAATCTTAAATCCAAATTACACTTATTATTTTTTTCACAAACATTCTCTTCCTTGTCTGACTAATCTTTTTTGTCACCCATTACGTTTTTCCTTTCTCTTTTCCATCCTTTCCTCTCTCTTCCTCTTTGCTTTCCTTTTTTGCCCTGTCTAATTCTGTCTTTTATAGTGGCATTCTATTGCGTGTCTCTCTCCTCTTCTTCTTTTTTTTTTTCTTTTTTTTCTCTCTCTCTCTCTCTCTCTCTCTCTCTCTCTCCTCTCTCTCTCTCTCTCTCTCTCTCTCTCTCTCTCTCTCTCTCTCTCTCTCTCTCTCTCTCTCTCTCTCTCTCTCTCTCTCTCTCTCTCTCTCTCTCTTCTCTCTCTCTCTCTCTCTCTCTCCTCCTTTCATCTTTTTTCCTCTCGTCTCTTCCTGTATCTCCATGCCTTCACTCTTCTCTTCCTCCTCCTCCTCCTCCTTCCCTCCTCTCTCCATGCACTCTCTCCTCCTCCTCCTCCTCCTCCTCCTCCTCCTCCTCCTCCTCCTCCTCCTCTCTTACTTCTTTCTTGACATATTAGTTACTTTCTCTTATCTTCTCTCTATCCTCATTTGGTCTCCCTCCTCCAATATTTTCTCTCTTCCCTTACGTCTTATCTTTTTCTCCGCTTCTTCCCCTTTACTCCCCTCTGCCATTCCCCTCTCCCCTTCACCTTCCCCTTTTCCCTCCATTCATATATATTTTACGTCCCCTTCCCAATTTGTTTCTCTATTTTTTTCCCCTTCCTTTAATTTCCCTTCCCCTTTTTTCTTTCCTCCCAATTTTGGTAATATTCTGTCTAGCTGATCTTTTTTTTTCTCTCTCTCTCTCTCTCTCCCTCTCTCTCTCCCTCTTCTCTCTCCTCTCTCTCCTCTCCTCCTCTCTCCTCTCCTCCTCTCTCTCTCTCTCTCTCTCTCTCTCTCTCTCCTCTCTCTCTCTCTCTCTCTCTCTCTCGTCTCTCTCTCTCTCTCTCTCTCTCTCTCTCTCTCTCTCTCTCTCTCTCATCTCTCCTCTCGGCATCTCATCCCTACTACATCCCTCCTCTTTCCTTCTCTCTTCTCCTTCATCCTTCCTTCCTTCTCTCATACCTTCCTTCCTTCTCTCCTTCCTTTCCTCCTGAGACCTACTAGAAGAACCACACACACACAGCCCATAGTTTCCTTTCCTTCATCCTTCCTATCCATACATGCAACCCATCTCGACGCCTTCCATCCCTCCACTCCTATACACTCCTATACACTCACACACTCTCCTTCTCTCTCCCTACTTTACTCCTCTATGTGGCAGCCTTCTCCCTCCCTACTTTACTCCTCTATGTGGCAGCCTCTTCAGCTTGGCGTGAGGAGGGTGGCCGGTGTGTGTCTTGTGGCTAAGTAACTCTTGAGTAACCCTGATACTCCGCCACTACCCCCCCATGGCCCGCTGCTCGATTTTAGGGTTGGGATTATTGGGACGGTGTTGGGAGAGGGAGTGATGGGAAAATGGGAAGGAAGGAGAGGAGAGTGAGGGAGTAAAAGGGAGATGGGGAAGTGAGAGAGAGAGAGAGAGAGAGAGAGAGAGAGAGAGAGAGAGAGAGAGAGAGAGGAGAGAGAGAGAGAGAGAGAGAGAGAGAGAGAGAGAGAGAGAGAGGCATTATATAGTTTATTGAGCGGCCCCGTCGACTTTTCTTTCTTCCTCCAGAGAGAAGAGAGAGAAGAGAGAGAGAGAGAGAGAGAGAGAGAGAGAGAGAGAGAGAGAGAGAGAGAGAGAGAGAGAGTGTAAACCCAGTCAACTATTTTTTCAATGCTTTCTAAGACACTGATGTTCCTTTTCCCTTTGTTCTTTTTCTTCTTAAAGGCCTCCTCCTCCTCCTCCCTCCTCCTCCTCTCTCCTCCTCTCCTCCTCCTCCTCCTCCTCCTCCTCCTCCTCCTCCTCCTCCTCCTCCTCCTCCTCCTCCCCTCCTCTCCTCCTCCTCCCTCCTCCTCCTCCTCCTCCTCTCCTCCTCCTCCTCCTCCTCCTCCTCCTCCTTCACCTCCTCCTCCTCCTTCACTCTCCTCCTCCTTCACTCCTCCTCCTCCTCCCTCCTCCTCCTCCTCCTCCTCCTCCTCCTCCTCCTCCTCCTCCTCCTCCTCCTCCTCCTCCCCTCCCCTCCTCCTCCTCCTCCTCCTCCTCCTCCCTCCTCCTCCTCCTCCTCCTCCTCCCCTCCTCCTCCTCCCTCCTCCTCCTCCCCCTTTCCTCCCTCCTCCTCCTCCTCCTCCTAGATAACCTTGGTCTACCTCCTACATACCTCGTCAAATACTGCCTCATATCTAACGTTCCTGCATAAAATAACACCAACAATAAAAATAAAAAAATAAAAAAATAAAAACATGAAACATTTGACATTCTTGCAATTTTATGTATCTTTCGTATTTCTTCTTCTTTTCTTATTCTATGTTTTTCCTTCACACATTCGTATATATAAGTAGAGAGAGCAACATTCTTAGGCTTTTTTCCGCACGCGAGACTGCCTAAGGGTTTTTATAGGGCACAATAGGTAGGCAGCTCGGGGCCTCTTTTATCGCCTCTAAGATGTAGGTTAATCGCGTAGAGAAAGGGTGAATGTGCGAGTTTCTTTTTTTATATATGTTATTTTTTTCCTGGCGTGATTCTTTTGTTCGGCCTTTTAATTGTTCCCTAAGATTACGTTGGATATGGCAACACTGATCAGGGTCTCTCTCTCTCTCTCTCTCTCTCTCTCTCATCTCTCTCTCTCTCTCTCTCTTTTCTCTCCTCTCTCTCTCTCTCTCTCTCTCTCTCTCTCTCTCTCTCTCTCTCTCTCTCTCTCTCTCTCTCACTGTTATGTCTGTCTCTGCTTCTGTGTCTTCGTCTCTCACGTCTTGCCATTAAATTTTCTCTTACGGTATTATTGTGTGTTTTTTGTATATCTAGTTTTCCCCTCGTTTTAAATTTTTGGATGTTTTTTTTTCACTTTTTTTCTTTTTACTTTTTCGTGTGTCCTCTCCCCCCCCCCCCCACCCCCCCGTGTGTTTATATATTTACCTCAACACGTTTTTTGCGGGCTGTAATTATTTTTATTTATCCGAAAAACTTGTTGATGGGCTTGAATTCTATTTTTTATATATTTACCTCCGCCAACAAAGTTGGTGGGAGGTTATGTTTTCACCCCGATCTGTCTGTCTGTCTGTTTGTTTTTTTTGTTTGTTTGTTTGTTTGTTTGTTTGTTTGTTAGTGTACAGGATTTCTCGAAAAGTTACGCATAGATTTGGACCAAGCTTGGTATACCAAGTCTATTTGGTATAAGGAAGAACTGATTTAATTTTGGATGAAATCGAATCACAACTGTTGCCATGGCAACCAATTGATGAAATATTCGGCCGGAGGTATGCGCTCATATTGAGTGCATATATATATATATATATATATATATATATATATAATATATATATATATATATATATATATATATATATATATATATATATATATATATATATATTATAATATATATATATATATATATATATATATATATATATATATTATATATATATATATGTATTATATATTTTTTTTTTAAATGAGTCATTGATAAATATTCGGCGGGAGGTATGCGCTCTACTGAGTGCCCCCCCCCTCCCCCCCTAGTTATGCCCTGTTTTTTCACGTTCATTTTTGGCTGTGATGAAAATTTTTAGGGTTTGATATCCGTGATTTTTGCTCGGCATAAAGCGTGGGAGGGCTTGTATTTTGACGAACAATTAATTTAAGCGGCGAACATATACTATGCGAAGTTTGTTGTTCAGTACGAAAGATACTAGTAGGTAAGGTAGGTAGGTAGGTAGGTAGGTAGTAAGTAGTAGTATATATAGATAGTAGTAGTAGTGGAAGTAGTAGTAGTTGTTGTTGTTGGTGGTGGTGGTGGTGGTAGTGGGGGTAGTGCAGGAGGAAGAGGAAGAATTAAGAGGAGGTGGAAGAGAAATGATATTGCAGATGAGGAGCAGAAGAGGTAATTATGTGAATATGAGACGGAAGTGAAGAAAAATGGCCAGAAATCAGAGGAGGAGGAGGAGGAGGAGGAGGAGGAGGAGGAGGAGGAGAAAAACGAGAAGGAAACATGAAACAGAGACGAAAGAGAAGAAAAAGAAGTAATGAGAATATCTTGAAAAATTTGATAAAAAGCCAGGCATCTTCTTAGAACTGATGTTGGTAGTGGTGGTGGTGGTGGTGGTGGTGATGGTAGTGGTGATGGTGAGTATGGGAATTAACAAGTAAATGGTTAAGTGTGGTGATGATGATGGTTGTGGTGATAATGGTGGTGATGGTGAGTATGGGGATTATCAGATGCATGGTTGAGTGTGGTGTTAATGGTGATAGTGAAGTGTGATGTTGATTGTGATGATGTTTCCTTGTACTAATTATTTCTCCTTGTGTCTCTCATAGGTGAGTGTTCCGATGGTGAGGCGAGGAGCGACCAAGTGCACATTATGGTGACCGGTGAGTGTGTGTGTGTGGGTGTGGGTGTGGGTGTGGGTGTGGGTGTGGGTGTGGTTGTGGTTGTGTGTGTGTGTGTGTATGTGTCTGTGTGTGCATGTATGTGGGTGTGGGTGGGTGTGTGTGTGTGTGTGTGTGGGTGTGTGTGTGTGTGGGTGTGTGTTTACATCTCAAAGGACTGGCCGAAGCTTAAAACAAAAGAGGTAACAAAAGGCCCGCTAGCTGCCAGTCCCTATAATAAATAAGACAGTAAGAGATTGCAGCAAGGGAATCATATAGAAGGGTGTGTGTGTGAGTTCTAATCCTATTGATATGTATTTATATGGTGTTGTGAGATGTGTAATGATAATGATAATGATACCAGTGGAAGAAAAACGTGTCTTGTAGAACTCCATACTTTTATCAGCACTATGTTTACCTTATGCTAGAAGATCCAAGCAAAAACTGGAAGAAATGCAGAGAGGGGCAACGCAATTAGTACAGCCTTTGATAACACGTGTGAAGATTGCGTTAAAAGGGTACAATTAACCCCTTCACGCCCAGATCTTTCCTTTACTATAAAAAAATCGTATGTTGTCGAGCCATAAAATTACAAAAAGTAACTGAATATACCAAATTAGTTAGTCGACAAGGATACGAAACAGGTCATAACTATAAAATATTGCTTATATTCACTAAAAATCGTCTTATGGTACCCAAATTACAATGGAAATTTTACGTTGTGGGCCTCAAGTGGTTAACAACATTGCAAGAAAAATCATTAAGAATTTCAGGGATTTGAAGCTCCAAGTTCTAGCAAAGATATGAGAAGTATCTCGTATAAGGAAATATGATGAAAGATTTTAAGAAACTTAACAGAACAACTGTAAAAAAACTATTACCTCTATAATAAAACCAGTCAGTGGAACAAATTACCAGACTCTATAGTAAACCTGACCGTGGGAAAGCTGGAAAAGCGTAGATTTAAAAAACAAAAAGGGAAGAACTAGTTCATAAATAGGGTGGTAAATGATTGGAATGGACTGAGTAGACAGGTAGTTAGTGCGGAGTCATTAGGGAGCTTTAAAAGGAGGCTAGATAAATTCATGGATGGGGATGAAAGGTGGATGTAGGTAGTGTTAAGTAACAGGAACTACCTCGTGTAGGTCTCACGGCCTCTTTAGCTTCCTTATTTTCTTATGTTCTTTTTATGTTCTTAAGAAAGTACATCAAATAAGAACTATAAGAATATAAAGAAGAAGAATTATAAGAAAAGAAATATTAAGTACAAGAAAAACTAAACCAAAATTCGACTATTTATATAAAAGAGACCAATTTAGGAGACGAACATTGAAAAAACAAACAAATAGTCACGCAATACCGATTATTACACACGTTAAGTTATAATGTTAACCCCTTGAGGCCCAGAACGTAATTTCCATTGTAATTTGGCTACCACAACACGATTTTTACTGAGTATAAGCAATATTTTATAGATATGACCTGTTTAGTATCCTTGTCGACTAACTAATTTGGTATATTCAGTTACTTTTCTTAATTTTATGGCTAACAACAGACAAATTTTTATAGCCAAGGAAAGATCTGGGTGTGAAGGGGTTAAGGAGATATGTGTCACTAACTACTGTACTCCTTGTATGGGGCACTGAATCATCTTTACTAAACGAGGCTTACATATGGAAACCTCTTATATAGTCTACCATTACTTTCCACCCATTGCTATACTATTGCTATTACTTCAGGTGTTATTTGTCCATTGTTCAGGTGGAGGCTGTGTCGCTCGTCTCGTCATAATAATAATAATAATAATAATAATAATAATAATAATAAATAATTTTACTATCGCCCGGAGGCATACAGACAAAAAAAGCAACAATAACAAGACAAGGAGGTAACTTAAGTACTAGAGCAAAACAAAGAATACATAATATAGGCACATTAAGGGACATACTAGTATCAAAGTGCATATAGTACATAGGGTATACATACATGTACACCTGTGCTACCCCACATTCTATACAAACAGCAGGCCCAGCCACCGCTAAATAATGCCTCAGCGATATAATAATAGTAATAATGATACTAATAGTTTTATTTTCACCCGAAGGCATACAGTAAAAGTAAAAATAAAAAACACCAACAACATCAACAGGATAATTGTTGCCGCATGTTTCCGCGCTAAATAGTTGGTGGGATTAGAAGAGCAATCTGTGGCGGCAACTTTTCAGTGTCCCAGTAATGCGGTTGCTCGATCAGATGTTTCGCAAGTGATAGATTATAATGGAAACAGGTTATATCTGCCTCATTCAAACACACACACACACACACACACACACACACACACACACACACACACACACACACACACACACACACACCACACACACACACACACCCACCCACCCACCCACCCACCCACCCACCCACCCACTATCGGGTACTCCGTAGTGTAGGGGTAGCACGCTCGGTTCCCAACCGAGAAGTTCCGGGTTCAATCCCCGGGCAGAGCGGAAAACAGATGGGTTGTTTCCTTAAAACCCAAGCCCCTGTCCACCCAACAGTGAATGGGCACCGGGTTTTAGCCGGGGGTTTGTGACCCGCCTCCCGGGGTGGTGGCTTCGGCCAACACTAAGCTCTAAGGATGAATGCTAAAAATGTTGATATGGAGACGGGGCCATACGAGCGTTTTTCAGGCCATGTAAAATACAACTACATGAATACACACACACACACACACACACACACACACACACACACACACACACACACACACACACACACAGACACACACACACACACACACACACACACACACACACACACACACACACACACACAAAGTGGACATTAGATACGTACAGGCAATTTTAGTTCAGAAGTGGCTGCTACTAATGCCGATACCTCAGAAAGAAGACGATTACCACCCTTACAGACACCAGTACATAGGGCTTAAAGGCTCATATATATAGGTAACTAATATAAATTACGTGATACTGTATGTGACTATTTAACAGCGTTTGATATTTCAATTATTAAGGGATTTTTAATTTTTTCTTATTTTCTATTTTTTTACATCACAAAGGACTGGCCAAGAGCAAACATATAAAAAAGTACAAAACCATACATTGTTTATTGCAGTGACTCGCTGTAGACAGATTGAGGTTTATATTTAGGTTTATATTATGTTGAGGTTTATAATTATTGGCATTGCTGTAGTACGTGATAGAGCATTAAGCAGCGTATGAGATTTCAATTAGTAAGGGATGCTTCTTTTTTTTTACATCACAAAGGACTGGCCAAGGGCAAACGATAAAAAGTACGAAATCATACAGTGTTTAGTTTTTATATATACATTGAGTCGTGACTTGAGGCTATGAAAGGGTGTCGATTAAAACGAGTTACTCCAGGCATGCAATTACGTGGCATGAATATAAGACAT
>JACEEZ010026241.1:142500-155000 GCA_016584305.1 Chionoecetes opilio | reverse complement strand
ATTAAAGGTCACTGTGGTAGTAGGTCATGGGTGGTGATGGTGTTGGTGGGGGTAGTGTGGGTGGTGATGATGGTGGTGGTGGTGGTGGGGGTGGTGGTAGTGTGGGTGGTGTTGGTGGTGGTGGTGGTGATAGTGGCGGTGGTGGTGCTGGTGGTGGTGATGGTGGTGATGATAGTGGCGGTGATGGTGGTGGTTGTGGTGTTGGTGGTGGCAGTGGTGGTGGTGGTGGTGGTGGTGGTGTGTGGTGGTGGTGGTGGTGTTGGTGGTGGCAGTGGTGGTGGTGGTGGTGGTGGTGGTGATGATAGTGGCGGTGATGGTGGTGGTTGTGGTGTTGGTGGTGGCAGTGGTGGTGGTGGTGGCAGTGGTGGTGATGGTGGTGTTGGTGGTGGCAGTGGTTGTGGTGGTGGTGATGATGGTGGTGATGATAGTGGTGGTGGTGGTGATGGTGGTGGTGGTGGTGATGATAGTGGTGGTGGTGTTGGTGGTGGTGGTGGTGATGATGGTGGCGGTGATGATAGTGGTGGTGGTGTTGGTGGTGGTGGTGTTGGTGGTGGTGGTGGTGGTGATGATGGTGGCGGTGATGGTGATGGTGGTGGTGGTGATGGTGATGGTGGTGGCGGTGATGGGGGTGGGCGCATCATCCCAAATGGACAATTGTATATAAAATTGCACATTGGTATCGATTTTGCCCTCCCGCCCTGACGACCCGCTGTTAATTGATTCGCATTTTTATGATTCCCGCAGTGATGGTTGAAGAGAAATGAAATGACTCGATATATTACCATGGCCTTGATAGTGTTATTCAATATTGGCAATAGCATATAACCCACCACCATCATCATCATCATCATTATTAGTTATAGAACATATTGGTTTTTCTGTCTCTTTATGTACACTATTCCATATCAAAACCTATATATTTGATTTTACCTTTTTTTTTTTTTTTTCCTATATATTTTGACATTTAAGGGTTTTTCTCTCTCCTATATTTACTATTTCATATCAAAACCTATAATAAATGCTAACCAAGTGTCCGTCGATGTCGTTTTAAGTCTTGGGTTTGTTGTTCTTTTAGACTTCGACGTCGATCATTCATTACGTGGTCGAGCTAATGTATTGCTTCTCATTACACCATCTAACCTCCATTTTATCTTTTTCACCCAATGATGAAATGTTTTGTGTACAGTTTGAAGTTAACCCCTTGAGGCCCAGAACGTCATTTCCATTGTAATTTGGGTACCATAAGACAATTTTTGTGATTATAAGCAATATTTTAATAGATATAACCTATGTATTATTCTTGTCCACTAGTTAATTTGGTATATTTAGTGACTTTTTGTAATATGGCTAACAACAGACGATTTTATGTAGCAAAGGAAAGATCTGGGCGTGAGGGGGTTAATGCTCACAGACTTAATGCAAATATAGGAGGATTTCTACTGTCTTTCTTTTCTTACGTGTGCCATCTTCCCTTTTTCACCCAATGGGAAAATTTAATCATGTAAAGTTTGAAGTTAATACTCACAGACGACGCAAATAAAGGAAGATTTCTATACTCTGTGTTTTGTTACGTGTATCATCTAGAACGGAACAGCAGATGCCTCGTAAGATGTGGTCATGATTTTTATTGACAACCTGAGAACCGTGCATTTCAGAATCATCTTGGTGGAAAAACTCGTCATCCGCTCTGGGAATCGTTTCGAAGTAGAGCGTAACGGTGACTGGTGTTGAGAGGAAGACAGGTAGGTCAAAAGCGGTAACTGGTGGGGGGGGGGGGTAGTAGTAAAAATGATGGTAGATTATATAGTGGTAGTGGTGAGGGTGGTAGGATAGTAGCTGTGGTTGTAGTAGAGGTTGTTATGGTGATAGTGGTGGTGAGTTAGTTGTGATAGTGATAATGTTTGTCGGTGGTGGTGATAGGATAGTAGCTGTGGTTGTAGTAGAGGTTGTTATAGTGATAGTGGTGGTGAGTTAGTTGTGATAGTGATAATGTTTGTCGGTGGTGGTGATGGTGGGGGTATAGGATAGAAGCTGTGATTGTATTAGACTCATTAGAAGTTGTTATAGTGATATATTGGTGGTGAGTTATTAGCGATAGTGATAATTAAAGTCGGTATAGTGTTGATGGGTAAAATGGCAACCGTAGTAGATAGATAGTAGGGATAGATAGATATAGATAGGTAGTAGATGTATTAGAAGATAGTGTTGGTAATATGGTAGCAATAGTAGGGCGGTGATTGTGATGGTGGTGGTGGTGGTGGTGCCTGTATAGGTTGGCACTGCAGAGGGACTTGGCACTGCACACACACACACACAGAGGCACAGTGTTAGGACAAAGCAAATCCTGTAGGCTCTGTGTTGTTGATCCCTAGCTAGGCCTGGGAGGGAGGGGTAAAGGGGAGAGAGAGGGGAAAACTGTAGGAAATGAAAGCCCTGATGGAGAAATAACTACTTCCTGTAACAGTGGTCAGAAGAAATTAGCTTTAAAAACTCTCTCTCTCTCTCTCTCTCTCTCTCTCTCTCTCTCTCTCTCTCTCTCTCTCTCCTCTCTCTCTCATCTCTCTCTCTCTCTCTCTCCTCTCTCTCTTCTCTCTCTCTCTCTCCTCTCTCTCTTCACTTCTCCTCCTGCAGTATCGATAAATCGCCTATTCTTTTATATTTCAATCTGCCACGCTCTTTACTCATCCTTCCATCCTCTCTCCTCTCCTCTCTCTCTCTCTCTCTCTCTCTCTCTCTCCTCGTTCTCTCTCTCTCCTCTCTCTCATTCTCTCTGTAATCACCCCTCCTATCTCTTCTCATTTTTTCTGCCAATCTGCCCGCTCTTACTCATTCCTGTCATCATTGCTTTCCGCTCTCTCTCTCTCTCTCTCTCTCTCTCTCTCTCCTCTCTCTCCTCCTCTCTCTCTCTCTCTCTCTCTCTCTCTCTCTCTCTCTCTCCAGTACTGTCCCCTCCGCTCTACGCATACTTTCATCATTGTTGTGTCCTGCCTTCTCCCTCCGTGTAGTATTCGCTTTGCTTCGTATTGACTTTCGCTCTCGTCTCTCGTCTTCTTCTCTCTTGACAATCTTCCATACATCCTCCACCCACATCTCTCCTCCCCTCACTCATCTCTCTCACCAAGTAACTCCCCTCGTTCTAGCACATACACTAGGTAGCGTATGTGTGTGTGTGTGTCGTGCTGCTGGGTGTGTATTCGTTTAGTTTTTGTGTGTGTGCGTTGGTGTAATTCTGGTATTGAAATAGCAAAAGAGACACAGGCAGACGACAAGCACGACAGCAGACACCACACACACACACAGCGTAACACACTTCAACACAACACACACACACACACAGGGTATGCGTAGGGGTTGTGGTCATGCCGCAGGAGGAAAGGGAGGGAGTATGAAAGGGAAGGAAGGGAGGGGAGGATAGCAGAGAGGAGGGAGGGACGTAGGAGGAGGAGGGAAGGAGGGCCGGAGGCAGGGAGGGAGGGAGGGCTGTTTACTCCTTTAGCCTAGGCGGTTTAAGACTTCATTTATACACAAGTTCACTTTGTCGAAGTTGCACTATGAGATATTTTGGTAGCGCTATGGTGGAAGGCTGAGTGGTTGGGTCGTCCGGTGAAGCGGATTTAATATGGACAGTTGAATAATTTGGAATACGTCGTGTTTAAGAAGCGATATGTTGGAACGCTACTGTGTGTCTGGGGTAACGCTTTTGTACTCCTCGCAACTGTGTGACTGTTAACAAACGCTCCTGTATATAGTGTGGGAGTTAATTAAGGAGACACTACAGTGAAATATACTGTTAGAAAAAAAGAAAACTATTATTGGTATTGAAAAAAGAGTATAGATAGATATAGAAGTGCACTTAGGGAATTCATTAAAGAGAAACTACAGTGTTAGGAAATATACTGTTAGGAAAAATGAAAACTATTGTTGGTATTGGTATTGAAAAAAGAGTATAGATAGATATAGTAGTGCACTTAGGGAATTAATTAAGGACAAACTACAGTGTTAGGAAATATACTGTTAGGAAAAATGAAAACTATTGTTGGTATTGGTATTGAAAGAAAGAGTATAGATAGATATAGTCGTGCACTTAGGGAGGGAAATTTAGGAGAGACAACAAGGGAAATATAAACGTTTAGAAAAAAAGAAAATTCGGACATTATTGATATTGAAGAAAAAAAAATTGATAGTAAAAGAAAAATACTTTGTGGTGTCCCAATACTCGCTTTTCACAAATCCTCAAGTTACAAATGGAAAAAGTCAAAAGAAACTGAGGGAAAAAAAGGTAGATAGATAGATATTATAGTGTTAAGGCGCCGCAACTAGGATAAACAAACAAAAAAACAGACGATCAATTGAAGAAGTGAACGAAATTTTGAAGTGTGCCAGCTAGGATTGTTTGGGAGGTGACCAGGTGACCCTTGACCCCGCCTGACCCCGGTGAAAGCTAGGGTTACGTGCATATGATGTGGCAGGGAGGCAGGGTGGCAAAGACCCTTGAAGGAGGAGGAGGAGGGGGAGGAGGGGGAGATAGTAGGGGGTTTATGGAAGGAAGGATCGTTTGGAATGGTACTCGACTGCATTCCTTCACCCCTCCAACCCCCAACACCCCACACACACACATAAACCACCAATACATTACCCCCATCCAACCCCCAACACCCCTACAAGTCATCCCCAACACCCCACACACACACATAAGCCACCAATACATTACCCACATCCAACCCCCAACACCCCTACAAGTCACCCCCAACACCCCACACACACACATAAACCACCAATACATTACCCCCCTCCAACCCCCAACACCCCTACAAGTCACCCCCAACACCCCACACACACATAAACCACCAATACATTACCCCCCTCCAACACCCAACACCCCTACAAGTCACCCCCAACACCCCACACACACATAACCACCAATACATTACCCCCTCCAACACCCAACACCCCTACAAGTCACCCCCAACACCCCACACACACATAAACCACCAATACATTACCCCCCTCCAACACCCAACACCCCTACAAATCACCGTCAACACCCCACACCCATAAGCTGCCACTACCATTAAATCTTTTCACCCCCAACACCTCTAACCCCCCAACACCCTTTCAAATCGCCCCTAACACCCCACATCCATAAACTACCATTACCCCCCTTCTCCCCAACACCCCACATCCATAAGCTACCCCCTTTCACCCCCAACAACCCCCTCTTCCCCCCCTCCACTTACCCTTGACGTAGTGAAGTGACAACGACGTCATGAGTTAGGCGGTGTCACGTCATTCAAGCGGCGGCGTCTGATTGGCCGAGCTGCCACGGTAATGGACGGTGATTGGTCAATGCGGTGGGTGACAGAGAGAGAGAGAGAGAGAGAGAGAGATTAATGCAGGTAACCGTGCCATTCAAATATATTCCACGCTATGTAGGAGCTTACGTGATCGGATCGGACGGTAGGGGACAGGAGGCAGGAGTGACAGGGTTAGAGGAGCTGATGGCAGGGTTACAGGGAGGCGAAAGGCAGGTATGGCAGGGTTATCTAGGGACGAGATGGCAGGGAGCACAGTGTCTATCTGGCGGTAGGGATGGTGCAGGGGCAGAGATATAGGGGGGGAGAGGCAGGGGCAGGGACAGAGATATACAGGGGAGAGGCAGGGGCAGGAACAGAGATATACAGGGGAGAGGCAGGGGCAGAGATATACAGGGGTGTGACAGGGGCAGGGACAGATATATACAGTGGAGAGGCAGGGGCAGGGACAGAGATATACAGGGGAGAAGCAGGGGCAGGGATAGAGATATACAGGGGAGAGGCAGGGGCAGGGACAGAGATATACAGGGTTTACAGGGGCAGGGACAGAGATATACAGGGGTGTGGCAGGGGCAGGGACAGAGATATATAGGGTTTACAGGGGAGAAGCAGGGGTAGGAACGGCCGGAAGCGATGGGGGGCGACTGGGAAGATTGCCAAGAAAGTTACATCAAAATACAGAGCAGACGATTTTTATGGCCTTTCACCGAGACGCTTCTGTAGAGCAAATTGAGTTGATATGTTTCGTGTTTCATTGAGTTTCATGGGCGTTGCGAGTAGGGGGGAAGATGGTGGGTCTTTTTAGGACTTATAGTATCGATGTTGTCCCGAGGTAGAGATGGTATGAGGGTGTTCTTCACTGTCTTGTATGGCTAATACTTGTAAGGAGATGATACAAGACGACCATTGCAGTAGCTGGAGAAGAGAGAGCAAGAAGGAAGCATAGGAGTTGGAGAGAGAGAGAGAGAGAGAGAGAGAGAGAGAGAGAGAGAGAGAGAGAGAGAGAGAGAGAGAGAGAGAGAGAGAGAGAGAGAGACGAGTTTGAGAAAGAAAGATAGAGAAAGTTCACAAGTTGGAGAAAGAGAGAGAGAAGGGGATGAAGGTTGAGGAGGACGTGGAGGACGAGGACAGGAAATGGAAAGTTTTGTGTATGTACTGCGGAGTGACATTGGGTGCGAGGTATCAAAGGCAGGAAGTAGAATGTTGATGCACTGTGTCATTTTGTAATCTATACGAAAAGAAGAATGGCGGGAAGGCAAAGAAAAAAAAAAAAACTGGTAATGAATTGTTTGATGAGAGAGAGAGAGAGAGAGAGAGAGAGGAGAGAGAGAGAGAGAGAGAGAGAGAGAGAGAGAGAGAGAGAGAGAGAGAGAGAGAGAGAGAATCAGTGCCAATTATTCAAAAAGCCACCATTTGTTTGTTGTTCCATCTGTCAAAACCGTCAACGTCAAAGAGAGAGAGAGAGAGAGAGAGAGAGAGAGAGAGAGAGAGAGAGAGAGAGAGAGAGAGAGACAGAGAGACAGAGAGAGAGAGAGAGAGAGAGAGAGAGAGAGAGAGAGAGAGATAATCAAAGTGCTAGTTATTCAAGAAATCTCAGTGTTCCTTCTGTCAAAACCGTCAGCGTCAAATCGCGGCCAAATAGGACAAGCCACCCTAAACCCTCACGTCCAGATCATTCCTGTGCTATATAAAAATTGTCTGTTGTTAGCCATAAAATTACGAAAGGTCACTTAATATACCAAATTAGTTAGTAGACAAAGATACTAAACAGGTCATATCTATAAAATATTGCTTCGATTAACTAGAAATCGTCTAATGGTACACAAATTACAATGGAAATTACGTTCTGGGCGTCAAGGGGTTAAGACTCGCGGTAAATGCAAATCGACACGTTACTCGTCAGTCAAAACCCTCCCCTGACAGACGCATGCCCCTAGAGTGGCCACCCAAGCCTTAGTATAGCCAGGGGCGTCGCCAAGGGGTTGACTGGTGATTAAGTGGACAAGTGGATGGATGGGATCTTAAGTGACATCCATTCTGTCTCATTACTCTCGGAAATCGGAAAATTGTGTCACTTAACATTCTCTCTCCTTTCATCATCTGCCTTTCTATTACAATATATCCTTTTTCCTAAGTTAGGTTAAGTTAGGTTTTTCTTCTCTTTCATCATCTGCCTTTCTATTCTTTTCTTTCTCGTAAGTTAGGTTAGGTTAGTTTTTCCTTCCCTTTCATCATCTGTCTTTCTTTCCTTGTCGTAAGTTAGGTTTTTCTTCCCTTTCATCATCTGCCTTTCTATTATATCCTTTTTCGTAAGTTAGGTTAGGTTAGGTTTTTCTTCCTCTTCCTCATCTTTCTTTCTTTCCTTTTTCGTAAATTAGGTTGAGTTAGGTTTTTCTTCCCTTCCATCATCTGCCTTTTTCGTAAGTTCGGTTAGGTTAGATTAGGTTAGGTTAGGTTAGGTTTTCCTTTCATCATCTGTCTTTCTATTCTATTCTTTCTCGTAAGTTAGGTTAGGTTTTTCTTCCCTTTTCATTATGTCTTTCTTTCCTTTTCGTAAGTTCAGTGAAGCGGGAGTGTCTACGGCGGCAATAGAGGAAAGACCTTGTGTTCTGAGTCGCCATGGTGACGGCACAGCTCGCCTCTGGGTCAAGCGCGGAAGTTACTGATCGGAATGATGATATTGCCTTTGCTGTTTTGGAGCAGGAAATGTAGTGGTGAAGGTTTTGTGGTTGTGGTGTAATGGAGAGGGACTGGTTAACCCCTTGAGACCCAGAACGTAATTTCCATTATTATTTGGGTACCATTAGACGATTTTAATTAATACAAACAATATTTTATAGATATGACCTGTTTAGTATACTTGACCACTAACTAATCTGATATATTTAGTTACTTTTCGTAATTTTATGCTTAACAATAGATTATTTTTTATAACAAAGGAAAGATCTGGGCGTGAAGGGTTAAGGAGGCAAAGTTAAGGTCTTCTGAATGTGGAGATGTTAGATTATAATTAACCCCTTCACGCTCAGATCTTTCCTTTGCTATATGAAATTATCTGTTGCTAGCCATAAAATTACGAAAAGTGACTAAATATACCAAATTAACTAGTGGATAAGGATACTAAACAGGTCATATCTATAAAATATTGCTTTTACTCACTAAAAATCGTCTTATGATAGCCAAATTACAATGGAAATTACGTTCTGGGCCTCAAGGGGTGAATGGTATACTTTTTTACAGGTATTTTATTGTATATTTCTTTCATATGTTCGATATTTGTATGGGACCCAATATTTTTTTTTATATGTAGTTAATATTCCTATTAAATGTCTGTTTTGGTCATCTATATAACTCTATCTATCTATCTATTTATCTGTGCTTCGAGGTGGATTGCTGCTGCTTTTAAGTTTTGTTTTTGAGGAAGGAGGAAAAAGAATGAGATGAAAAGTCGTGAACTGAAAGGTATTGTTTTGTAACCATTTATTTGTTTACTGACTGACATACCTATTTCCTGTTTTTCCATTCTCTCTCTCTCTCTCTCTCTCTCTCTCTCTCTCTCTCTCTCTCTCTCTCTCTCTCTCTCTCTCTCTCTCTCTCCGAGCCCGTCAGGGTGGCAAGGCTGGTAGAGACGTGAGCTCGCAATGTGCAGCGTCCCTGTGCATTCGGTCAGCGGTTCGAGTCCGCCTAGTTTGTGCTGACGTGGCGGCGCTTTGTATAGTCAATAACCTTGTAGTTGGTACTTGCTAAGTGTCTAGATAGGATGAAAATCTTATCTTATCTCTCTCTCTCTCTCTCTCTCTCTCTCTCTCCTCTCTCCTCTCTCTCTCTCTCTCTCTCTCTCTCTCTCTCTCTCTCTCTCTCTCTCTCTCTCTCTCTCTCTCTCTCTCTCTCTCTCTCTCTCTCTCTCTCTCATTGTTGTTCTTGGTATGTTCACGTAAAATACACGATTCTTGTGATTTAAAACCCTTGGGAAATTTGCATCAATCTGTCAAACTGGTTAAGATTTAAAGAAATTGGGGAATGTCTCGTGCACTGCTGTGAAAGAGAGAGAGAGAGAGAGAGAGAGAGAGAGAGAGAGAGAGAGGGTGTGTGTTTATCGATTTGAACTTAATTTTCTTTAATGCATAATTATCCCTTCATCAATCAGGTTCCTATTGATAAACACGTCAAAGAATATGACGTGTAATTATTGGGGAGGCGATAACAGAGTGGTTAGCGTTCTTGGTGACCCGAGTTCGATCCCCGACGATAACCAAAATCCACTTCAAATCTTTCTGCACCGTCGAGTGGCCTAAGAACACCCACATGCTGACCATTAACTCTACCTTCGATTACGAGTACATCGGAGGACACAGGGGGGCGGCATGAGCCTCTAATCACAGGCGTCACTATAAAAATCCTTCCTGCGCCACCACGGGCCAGGACCAACCATCACAGCCCTCAAGTGAGCCTCCAGGGCCTACCATCCCACCCCTGGAGGTCACTGCCTACACGCGCTATAGGCACAAATGTAATATAACAAAAAAAATACCCTACTGCGTCACCCTGTTCATATATACGCGATAAATCTACAGGTTAATGAAGTTTGATCGTAAATCTCGACTCTTTCTCACTTTTTAAAAATCTACCTGGAAATGGTCTCTCATATCGTAGCGTTGGTGGTGACTGAGCCGATCTGTGCGCTGCTATGTCATGTGCTATACTATATAGTAAGTAAGAAAGAAGAGCAGAAAAAGTAATTAAGTAAGAAAATAGACAAAGAAATACAAACTAGTAAGAAAAGAGTAAGAAAAATATAAAGTTCCTGGTACGTTTTCACACCAACATGTCTTCGTGTTGGCAACGCTGTCACGGACTTATTTTTAGCAACACATAAAAGTGAGTATTGTATCGATTTTAATGCTTTTCTACCTTCATGTTTTGCTTGTATTGCCGTGCCTGTGCGTCAGTAGCGTGGGCGGCGCTTGTCACAGCAGCGTCACGTGCCGGGTGGGGCGTGACGCGGGCGGCTTGTGTGTCATCGCCGGTGCGTCGTGTATAGGGCGTGGTGACTGGTGACCCTTATGCGGTGCTGTCTTTTTCTTGGTGTCTGCAGTCATGCGTCGCCGGTCTGCTCCTGCTGGGAATGTAGTTAACCCCTTCACACCCATATCTTTCCTTTGCTATAAAAAATCGTATGTTGTCGAGCCATAAAATCACGAAAATATATATTAAGTAACTTATTATACCAAATTAGTTAGTCGACAAGGATACTAAACAGGTCAAATCTATAAAGTATTACTTATATTCACTAAAAATCGTCTAGTGGTAGTCATATTACAATGGAAATTACGTTCTAGGTCTCAAAGGGTTAAGTTTACTTTTATGTTAAAATTATGTAGTTAATTTTTTTCGACACATTTTACGAATTTTTGAGTTCAGGATTTTTATAGATTCACGCAGTTAGGTATTCAATGGTTTAGGGTTGCTTTTTGTCATCTCTTTATTCTTTTGCTTCAGGTTTATTATTGACCTGGATGTTGTCTTTTGGATATCAAGGATGAATTTTATAGGGAATTTTTTTTTTCGAAAACTGTTTACTGTATGAACTATAATTGTTTTTAATTAACCGGTTTCAATTTATTAGGTTCTTAATTTAGATTGCTTGAAATTTAGTGTAACTAACTGAAATTGTGGTCAATAAACACTTACTTACCTACTTACTTATGAAGAGACCTGCTTTAGGGGCGCCGCCGTGAGTCGCCACGCCGCGGCAGCTCCTCGTATACATGCCTGGAACTGTCGCCGAGAGGAATTTTCGCCGCCGTCGTCGAGTGTTCCAATTCTTTATATTACAGTACCCAATAAGTACATTTATCAATCAGTAATCAGGTTTTACCAGTGTTTCTGTATTCAGGGATGAAATACCAGCAATATCTTGATCAGTTAGGTTAAGTTAGGTGCCAATGTCCAGGTTAGGTTAACATTTCCACGTCGGCGAGAGTTCTCAGTTGGTGTTTCGGCGAGATATCCCATCGGCGACAGTTCCATAAACCCTCGTATACAAGTCCAGTCAAATTAGACCTCCTTTAGCGAAATAAATGCAAAAAATTTCAAAAAAAAGAAGAAGAAAAAAAAGGAAGCTCTGGGTGGATTAATGGGAACTTTTGATGTTATTTCTAGAGGTCTAAAAAAGTTATACAGTATACTAATTCTTTGCTTTTTGTTTAGCTTTTTGCATTTATTTTTCCTGATTTGACTGGACTATACGCCTTGAAGGGCTCCCCTGTGTATGTCGCCCCAGCTGGTCCTGCACCGCGGTCACGCTTCGCTCACTCGGTAAAATGCATGAATCCCTGTATTTATTTCCGCCTCGGTGATACTGATCGTGTTTCTCGCCTCTCGGATTCCTGTGCCGTCAAGTAATACCAAGCATTGTCTCGCCGCTTGCACTACCTTGCCTAACTTCGCACACCGGTGACTTTGTGCCTGGCGAGCGTCGTGTTCCGCGTCACGCCCTGGAGAGACGGGTTGCATATTCCCGTTCTCGATGCGAGTATGTGGTTTCCGAGTGAAGACGCTTGGCTGTAGCTCCGAAACTAACCATAGGATTTTCTCGAATATACGCTCATTGTGATTCCCATGCAAAGTTATAACATTAGCTCAGGAACACCTAACTAACCCTATCCGTAACCTAACGTAACCTAACCTGACGTGTTCAAGAGTAAACGCCACATACTCTTCCAGAAAACGAGAATATGCCACCGGGTGTCCAGGCAGCCAAGGTGGTGCTCAGGTCGTGTTGTCGCCTTCTGTTGCGTCTCGCAAGTCAGGATTAATTACGGCGTCTGTCAGGATTGTGTTGCAGGCGCGAATCCCGGACTCCTCAGCTTAGTTATGCACGCACCGCTTTACCTGCTGCTGCTGCTTGCTGCTGCTGCTGAGGCTGTTGATGGTGCAGCTGTTTGTCACCGTGAGGAAGACAACATAGCGGCGTGTGACAGCTTACAGGATGGATGTGCAGCTGTGATGACATACATTCAGAATTCATTTAGTTGTGATCAGATGGGGTGCAGTCAGTTCGTACACAAGTTGTTTCGTACACCAGTAGATTCGTACACCAAAAAGTTGTTTCGTAGTCTATATGAAATCATAGTCGTTTCGTACACTCAGCTCAGAGTTGAACTTGACTACTAGAGTTACGATTCG
>JACEEZ010026241.1:135000-137500 GCA_016584305.1 Chionoecetes opilio | reverse complement strand
TCGAAAAAACGTATTTTTAGAGTTGTGTAGGAGTCAAAATTACCTATATCTAGGGTACTTTTCCCTAGATATGGGAAATTTACCTAACCTTCAAGCTCCGAGATTACAAGGCCCCCCTCGTAATCTAACCTAACCTAAGCAAATTAAACCTAACCTCCTAGCGAGGGGCTCTGCCCCCCTTGACCCCCGATAAGCTATCCTAACTTAGCGATAATCACCCGATAATCTATCCTAACTTAGCGATAATCACCCGATAATCTAACCTAACCTAATGGGCCCCTCGACACCCCCGGTAACCTAATTTTGTTTTACCTTACTTCTTAGTGGGATGGGTGGGGGAGGGTGGGGTGGACTCGATACTCCGGTCATTCTGTTTGTGAGGATCGTCAGCAGGTCCACACGTTTCTTGACTGAAGAAATTAAGTCAATTTTCCCTAGATCTAGGGAATTTTTACACCACTACCTAACTCAATAACTATGTGGTTGCAACGCACATTTTGTACCCCAGCCAAATATCCCGCATACCCCCCAAGGTGCCCAAACTTGTTTTGGGGGAGAGGGGCGAGTATGGGCAAACACTACAATAATACCTGTTATTTATAGGGAGGAGAAAGTCAAGTGTTTACGTGCGTCTCACTCTTCTTCCTCTTGTGACCTGCATCGCCTCTGCTTTTCTTCCCTTGCCGCGGACACTTTCCAATGAGGATTTGGCTTTAGTTAGAAGGTTAAAACGTGGAGTTAGGTTAGGTTAGTGAATCTAAAGGTGGAGTTAGGTTAGTGAATATAAAGGTGGGGTGACGTTACATTAGGTTAGGTTAGTGAATCTAAAGGTGGGGTTAGGTTAGTTAATCTCATATGTCATATAAGCTTCTTACTAAAAACATTTGATATCTCCAAAAGTAATGATTTGCGACAGAAACTCATTGAGAGTTTCTTAGAATCCATTAAGGTAACCAGAAAGCACACTCCCAATTGTGTAGGGGATTAATTCTGGTCCTAGTGTAAAAAATTAACCTTGTTTCCAAGTATTACATTTTTGTTTTTCCGGAAGTAGTATCTCCACTACGTGCTGAAGCTGAAATGATAGCCCTCCAGAAGGCAGATATGGCTGCGTAGGTAAAACAAATCTTTACCTTCATTTCTGCCTAAAACAATAGCTAAATTTATTATAAACATATCAATACAAAATAGAAAATAATAATGCCTTCGAAAAATGTTGTCAAATAAACAATGAAAACCCTTTATTCATCCTTTTCATCTATTAGTAGAAGTGGAACTGTCGTCGAAAATTTCCGTCGGCGAGAATTCTCAGTTGTTGTCTCGCACAAAATTTTGGTACACGAGAGTATTACCATGGACGGCCTCGAGCAAGCATTTTCCCTGTCCACTCCAGCTGCTCCATGGTCATCACTGCAGCAGCTGCACTGCTCAGTGCCTGCTGCATCTTGCCAGTGGCGAGGAAACAATCATAATGTTATTAGAATTGTCATTCCCGCTGTCAGTGTATGGTTCCTTTTTTATTTACTCTGGAGGAATGCATTTACGAGAGTGACATACATAATTCCCTCATGGTTCAGCCGATACCTCTTGACAAGTTCTTCGTCATTCAATTAGCCGAGAACGTCTCTTCTGGCACGAAAATGCCTGAGTTGGCGCTGGCGGAAGAGTTGTTTTGCTGCCATGTTGACGGCTTATGTCAACATAAGGATCCTTGTGGGACCTCCGGACATCCCATAGCGCTTATGGGCAATTTTATGGGAAAACACGAGCACTTATGGAATTTTCGGTGACTTATGGCGAACTTCGCCATTTTGTCTGCTTATGGGAAACCCATAAGCTATTATAAATACGGGCCCTGGACTGCGCACGGAATATCGGCCTGTCGCGCAAGGGCCTGAAGTCGGAGGGCCGCTCGGATTCATATATATATATATATATATATTTTATATATATACGGATCATATAGACTGGTTTATCATTATATATGATATACTGTAATATTCGTAAATGTTTTTCTTTATAATATTATTCAAATAAAAAACAGTAAAACAGTAAAGAATGCATTACGAGACTATGAAGAAATATTCATGAACTTCAATCTTCGCCATTTAAAACTTTGTGAGTTAACTTTTATCATGAAGGTATCAATAGAAGCGCAATTTTATTAGCTTTCCATTGCTATATTTTCGTTATCTGATAAATGAATTAGAACCATGCTAAATTAGCGTTAACTAAATAAAACAAAATCATCAAATGCGGTAATTTTTCCCGATTTGATGAGGGTTATTTATTTAGTCAACGCTAATTTATACATGGTACTTAATTCATTCAGAAACGAAATATCTAAGTAAATAAATAACATCATCAAACGGGAAAATTACCCGATTGATGATTTATTTATTTATTAACGCTAATTTATGCATGGTTTCATAATTTAATTATCAGATAACGAATACATCAATGGAAAGCTAATGAATTGCGCTTTTATTGACACCCTTCA
>JACEEZ010026241.1:112500-115000 GCA_016584305.1 Chionoecetes opilio | reverse complement strand
ACACACACACACACACACACACACACACACACACACACACACACACAGACAGACAGACAGACACACTTTCGCTTATATTATTATAGATATCATTATAATTCATCATTGATATTTATATAATTACTAGCCGCAAAGCCGCCCTCCGGGCGGACTTTTTGGCTAGCTCCTGCGGAGGGCTATTGGTGGGCCTTCGGCCCACCACCTGTGTTTGGTGGGCCTTCGGCCCACCAAACATGGACTCTCCAGATAGCCCCTTCTAGCTTTCCTGAAATCATGGATGTAGAAATGTATGTATTCCCCCCATCCATTCACTCAGCCATTACCCATCACCCCCCACCCATTCACTCACCCATTACCCATCACCCCCCACCCATTCACTCACCCATTACCCATCACCACACAGTCCACACACCCATTCACTCACCCATTACCCATCACCCCCCACCCATTCACTCACCCATTACCCATCACCCCCCACCCATTCACTCACCCATTACCCATCACCCCACCCATTTCACTCTCACCCATTACCCATCATCCCCCACCCATTCACTCACCCATTACCCATCACCCCCCACCCATTCACTCACCCATTACCCATCACCCACACCCATTCACTCACCCATTACCCATCACCCACACCCATTCACTCACCCATTACCCATCACCATCACACCCATTACCCATCACCACCCCACCCATTCACCTCCTCACCCCCCCACCCATTCACTCACCCATTACCCATCACCACACACCCATTCACTCACCCATTACCCATCACCCCCCACCCATTCACTCACCCATTACCCATCACCCATTCACTCACCCATTACCCATCACCCCCCACCCATTCACTCACCCATTACCCATCACCACACACCCATTCACTCACCCATTACCCATCACCCCCCACCTATTCCCTCACCCATCACCCATCACCCCCAACCCATCACCCCCCACCCATTCACTCACCCCACACCCATTACCCATCACCCCACCCATTCACTCACCCATTACCCATCACCCTACATCAAGGCTTCCTCAATTCTCGCAACCCACTTTTGTTTTCACAATTCTCGCTAATAGGCTGCTAAAAAAAAAGAAAAAAAAAGTGATCGGATCATATCATAAGTGGGCTTATGACCTTCCCCTGGTCAACCTGATTCCAAAAATGTGCCATATGAGGTGTTTGCGCCACGGGGGGCGGAACCTATACCCACACACACACACAACACACACACACACACACACACACACACACACACACACACACACACACACACACACACACACACACACACACACACACCAACAGACAGACAGACACACTTTCGCTTATATTATTATAGATGATTATTATTTTATATTATAATTGATATTATCATTATTATTGTTATTATTATCACATTCATCTATAAATTTGTATATCATATTACATATAATTGATTTATTGCTACTATTAATCTATTATAAATAAATGGTATAATTGATATTAATAATATTATATTAATATTGGTATAACTATAGTGATTGAAACAATAATAATCACTTATGAAATCATACAATAATAATAATGATGTGAATAACTATATAATAATAATTGAAAACATAATGCTAATTTTACAATAATAACACAGTGATAATGATATCATAAAATAATGAAAAATTGATGTAAATATATTAATGATAATGAAATATGAATTTTCGACTATAACAATGATAATAATTATCAATATTATTAATAATATAATACATTATCTTAATATTATTATAATTATATTACTGACATATTCATTATTATTATTATTATATCATAATTATTATTTTTTATATTATTATATTAGTCTACTATATTATTATGCTTATTATCATCATCATTATCATTTATTTTTTTATTAATTATTATTATTTTATATATCATAATTATATATTATTGTATTTTATATATATATATATATATTATATAATATATATATATAATTAATTATATAAATTATATATATATATATATATATATATATATATATATATATATATATATATATATATATATATATTATAAAATCATTATCATCGAAGACCTGAAGGCCCCCCATCTATTATTATAACTTATTATCATTAATACCACCGACATTATTATTATTATTAAGTATTGTGTTATCTTTTTATGAAAAATGTATTGCATGGTATAGAAATATTATTTACTCAAATAACTGAGCTTGAGATAAAACATAACTTGTATGATTGCACTAAATGTTGATTGGATTTACTTTAAAACAAGACAATGTTTATGATGTGTTCTCACAGTGAAAGGAGGAATGAGAAGAGATTGCTGCTCCTGTTTTAGGGCAAAACTAATGTCGCTCAGTATATATTTGAATGGAAGTGATAGAGATAAGTACGTACTTGTCTGATGTCTGATGACCTATGAATAAAATTATGGAGTTATAAGCTCCACAACCGTGCGGTATAGAAGCGGCACAAATACTTAATTATATAT
>JACEEZ010026241.1:105000-110000 GCA_016584305.1 Chionoecetes opilio | reverse complement strand
AATAATTTAGTGTTATTTAATGAAACTGACCTGACCTGGAGGCGCTGAAAGTAGGTCAAAGAGGAGGAGGAGGAGGAGGAGGAGGAGGAGATCACAGGAGGCTGCTTGAAAGAGAAGGGAGGGGGAGAAGGAGGGAGGGAGAGAAAAGTACAGTGTAAACAAATGCGCAACCGTGTGTGGTGTGTGTGTGTGTGTGTGTGTGTGTGTGTGTGTGTGTGTGTGTGTGTGTGTGTGTGTGTGTGGTGTGTGTGTGTGTGTGATTAGTTCCATTCCGTTTCTTTCTTTTACCTTTTTTTTCTCAGTACTCTTAAATTTTTACTACCCAACCTTATTTTGCTGTTGCTGTGTTCCGTTCCGTTCCGTTTCGTTTCATACCGTTCCTCCTGTTCCGTTGTTCGACCTTCAAGGTAGTAGCAGTGGTTCGTTCCGTTTAAAGGGCTACGTTGCATCTCGTCTAGAATGCAACTTTACTTCGCCCTCGAAACGTCATTGGGTTAGGTTTGTGGGAGGGGGGGGGAGGAGAGAGGGAAGGAGGAGAGGAGGAGGAGAGAGAGAGAAAGGAGAGACAATCGAGAGAGAGAGAGAGAGAGAGAGAGAGAGAGAGAGAGAGAGAGAGAAAGGGGGGGGGATAATGAGGAGATTAAAGAGTGTGGGAATAATGAGGTAATGAGGTGGTTTTGGTAGGGGGAAAAGGGTATTGAGCCGGTTGGAGGAAAGGAAGGAGGAAGGAGTATGAGGAACCAAGGAAGGAAGGAAGGAAGGAAGGAAGGAGGGGCGGAGGGAAGGAGGGAAGGAAGGAAGGAAGGAAGGAAGGAAGGAAGGAAGGAAGGAAGGAAGGAAGGAAGGGTGAAAAAGTTATGGTATATACAAAGGAAGCATGAAAAGGAGGAACAGGAGGAAGGAGCTGCCCGATGCCCATTTAAGACGTGATAAAAGTGAGGGTAGAGGGGAGAGAGAGGGCAAGGCAAGGGGAATTAACCTACACGTGGTTAAAAGAAAAAATCCTACTTACACGTTAGTTAAGACAAAAAACCAGACACACGCGACAAAACCTTCGTCGTGGCAGAGGTAATGACTAGCAGGTTATAATGACGCCTCACTTTTATATTAATGACGTGGAATAACTTGATGACACCCTTATGTTATTTTTAGTGTTATTGTTTCTAGCAGAACTAATGTTTAATGATATTGTTTTTGTTCTACGTGTATTATTCCTGCGGGGAAATTGAGGCTTTGTTTGAAATGTTTTCGATGATATTAATGAGACGGAGAGAATAGATTTGTTTTGGTATGATTATTATAGAGGAGGAGAAAATGAGGAAGAAGAAGAGAAGAAGAAGAAGAGGAGGAGGAGGAGGAGGAGGAGGAGGAGGAGGAGGAGGAGGAGGAGGAGGAGGAGGAGGAGGAGGAGGAGGAGGAGGAGGATTACAAAGGAAACACAAACAGCAACAGACCATTAGGTCCTTACATGGCTGTTTGATTTAACTACCCTACACTAATTAGATAATAAGAGAGAAAGGATAGTAAAGTAGAAGGAGGAGGAGGAGGAGGAGGAGGAGGAGGAGGAGGAGGAGGAGGAGGAGGATATTGATGAAGAAGAAAGTGTAGCTACATTTTTTGTGTGTGAGAAAAGTATTCAGGAAAAAATAAATAGATATGTTCCTTTGAGTTGAAACTGAACAGAAGGGTTTTCAGTAACGTCGACATTTACCTTCTGGCGACATAAACAATAAGACAAGAAACGCATCTGTCCCAAACCCTCAGGAAATACAACAGTACTTATGTATCTCTGATGATAATTGAACTTTGCAAACCTACTATTTGTTCCAGTCCCCCCCCCCCCCCCCACACACACACACTGTATACAGGGACACCACACTTATACAGGGACTGGCAACTATGCGGGCTTTTTGTTACCTCTTTTTTGTTGTTTTGTTCTTGGCCAGTCCTTTGTAAAAAAAAAAGGGAAAAAATAGGTTCATCTCAAACATATGAACGCTAAAACATCTTGATCCTGCAAACAGATGACTTGAGTTGAATGCACTGCCGTTCTCTTGATAAGCCATAAATTCAGTCAGCCATGGATGATTGTAAGGCGGGAGTGGAAGTATTGTGTTTAGCGTCGTGAAGGGTGGGAATTTGGGCCTCCTCTAATTCCCTCGTCAATGCAAGAAGATGAGAGTCTGTGGTTTTTATTCTTTTTTCCTCTCTTCTTTTGCGCTACTTGTGCTGGAGATGTGGGGGGAGGTCAGGGGGGTGAGGTGGAGGTCATACGGTGGGGGTTCAAAGTGGGACTCGGGTCAGTAACCTTGCCGTAAAAACGATGACTTGAAGGGTTTTTGAGTCTGTAAACTTGGAGAAAAACAATTGACACTGAACTAACTTTTTCCCCCGTGACGGAATGACTGACGCGCTCTCTCTCTCTCTCTCTCTCTCTCCTCTCTCTCCTCTCTCTCTCTCTCTCTCTCTCTCTTCGCTCGCTCGCTCGCTCGCTCTCTCTCTCTCTCTCTCTCTCTCTCTCTCTCGTCTCTCTCATCTCTCTCTCTCCTCTCTCTCTCTCTCTCTCTCTCTCCTCTCTCTCTCTCCTAACGATGCTATATACACACACACACACACACCACACACACACACACACACACACACACACACACACACACACACACACACAGCATTATAACATCAGGTTTAGCAATCTTGGACTCAATCTCTTCACTTCGATGCTCTTGAAGGGAATGAGGGGTTGGGGGGTGGGAGGGAAGGGAAAAGAAAGGGAAGGGAAGCGAAGGGAAGGGGGAGAAGACGAGGGGTTGGGGGAAGGGAAGGGAAGGGAGATGAGTGGTTGGGGGGAGGGGGAGGTCCATGCGAAGTCGAGTGGACGTAACAGGAGACCTATTCATCATGCTTTTCAATTCCACGCAGAATAATTTGTGAAAGGTGGAGATTGACTCGCTATTCAACACCCATTAACCTGGATTCACCTGAGAGAGAGAGAGAGAGAGAGAGAGAGAGAGAGAGAGAGAGAGAGAGAGAGAGAGAGAGAGAGAGAGAGAGAGAGAGACAGAGAGAGAGAGAGTGAGTACATATGTATCTTTCCAACGCAATTGCTTGATATGACATGCTTGGATTCACTCGACTTCATATTTCATTCAGCGGTGTTGAGAGAGAGAGAGAGAGAGAGAGAGAGAGAGAGAGAGAGAGAGAGAGAGAGAGAGAGAGAGAGAGAGAGAGAGAGAGAGAGAGAGAGATTTATCGTTCCCACACAGTCAATAGGCCACACTGAACGCGGGATGATGGATGGATGAAACGCGGATGACACGTGCGTGGATGCAGGAAACAGGCGGATCAACAAGCGAGCGAGGCGTGACGTGACAAATTCATTACCAGCCGCCCGTCACGCCGTTACGCCCATGATGAAGGGAGGTGTGACCGGCGATGGAAGGGAGGGAGGGTGGAGGAAAGGAAGGAGTTAGTGAAGAAAGAGTTAAGAGCAATAGGAACGCTAAAGGAGGAAGAAGGGAAGAGTGAGGAAGAGTGAGGGAGGAAGGAAATGAAGCGAGCGAAGGAAAACGTGAAAGGTATTGACAAGGTAAATTGAGTGAGGCAAGTTAACCGCCAGGGTGGATGAGCTAGGCAGGGGAGACGCCAGGGTGTGTGAGTGAGGCTCTTTGGCAGGGTGAAGGAGGCAGGGGAGACGCCAGGGTGTGTGAGTGAGGCTCTTTGGCAGGGTGAAGGAGGCAGGGGAGACGCCAGGGTGTGTGAGTGAGGCTCTTTGGCAGGGTGGAGGAGGCAGGGGAGACGCAAAGGTGTGTGTGTGTGAGGCTCTTTGGCAGGGTGAAGGAGGCAGGGGAGACGCCAGGGTGTGTGAGTGAGGCTCTTTGGCAGGGTGAAGGAGGCAGGGGAGACGCCAGGGTATGTGAGTGAGGCTCTTTGGCAGGGTGAAGGAGGCAGGGGAGACGCCAGGGTGTGTGAGTGAGGCTCTTTGGCAGGGTGAAGCAGGCAGGGGAGACGCCAGGGTATGTGAGTGAGGCTCTTTGGCAGGGTGAAGGAGGCAGGGGAGACGCCAGGGTGTGTGAGTGAGGCTCTTTGGCAGGGTGAAGGAGGCAGGGGAGACGCCAGGGTGTGTGAGTGAGGCTCTTTGGCAGGGTGAAGGAGGCAGGGGAGACGCCAGGGTGTGTGAGTGAGGCTCTTTGGCAGGGTGAAGCAGGGGTGAGGCAGGGTGATAGATATAGATGAGGGAGGTGAAATAAGTTAAATATAGAAGAGGACGTACGATGGAAGAGACGAAGAAGGAGGTGAATGGCGAGGCAGGGGATGAAGGGGAGGGAAGGCAGGGGATGGAAGGGGATGGAAGGGAAGGGAGGCAGGGATGAAGGGAAGGGAAGGCAGGGGATGGAGAGAGGTAGGGAGGCAGGGATGGAAGGGGAGGGAGGCCGGGATAGAAGGGAAGGGAGGCAGGGGATGGAAGGGAAGGGGGTGAAGGGGAGGGAGGCAGGGGATGGAAGGGAAGGGAGGCAGGGATGAAGGGAAGGGAAGGCAGGGGATGGAGAGAGGTAGGGAGGCAGGGATGGAAGGGAAGGGAGGCAGGGGATTGAAGGGAGAGAGGTAGGGAGGCAGGGGATGAAGGGAAGGGAAGCAGGGAAGGGAGAGAGGTATGGAGGCAGGGGATGAGAGGTATGGAGGCAGGGGATGAGAGGTAGGGAGGCAGGGGCAGGGTCGTAATGATCAAGGTGCAGGAGTAACATTAATATTAGAGGCAACAGGAAGCCAACGTGGCCACCGTGAGAAGCATATTAATCATTTCACCGCCCTATACAAACCTCTCTCTCTCTCTCTCTCTCCTCTCTCTCTCATCTTCCTCTCTCTCTCTCTCCTCCTCTCTCTCTCCCTCTCTCTCCTCTCTCCTCCTCTCTCTCTCTCTCTCTCTCTCCTCTCTCTCCTCTCTCTCTCTCTCTCTCTCTCTCTCTCTCTCTCTCTCTCTCTCTCTCTCTCTCTCTCCCATC
>JACEEZ010026241.1:87500-95000 GCA_016584305.1 Chionoecetes opilio | reverse complement strand
TTGCTTAATAATTCTTTCAGAGTTGGAACTTGGCCCAATTAAGAAGTGATTAATTTTTAAAGTCGATTTGGATGTGGATTCAGGAATCTATTTAGTGTAATCCGGTTGGGCTTGGCGTGTGCTGCCCTCAAATTTAAGGTGAATCTAACTCAACCGTCCCATCAAGACCCGCTGGCCAAGGTTTTGATGCCCGAGCTGGTATTAGGGAAAGATAAACTGAATGAAAAACTTTGCGTGGTATTTTATTTTTATTTTTCATTATTCCATAACAGGTGTAATATTTTTCAGCCTGAGCGGAAGTATGCGGTCTCGGATTGTTCTTGTTTTGTTTTTGTACTTTAAGTCGCCTTGCCAAGCATCTGCTTCGCTCACCCTGTGGGAGTCCCGTGGGAGTCCCCCAGGCAGCCAGGCGTGGGCCGGGTGGCCAGGCCGGTGTGTAGCAGGAATACCTTCCTTTCCCGTAGTCACACATTTAAACGCCAGCAAGATGATGAATGTGGTAAAAGTACAACACTCTGCCTCGTAACACGGGAAGCTCATAAATATGTATTTTACCTCAAAACTAAAACTGAGTTTCCACGAACACTCATATATATATGCAAATTCATGATTGTCTGCATTACATTAATAACCAATTGAAAAGTATAGGGCCATGTTACCACATCACGTACAATGCAGTGTCGGGTATCGCCGCCGCACTTTCCCCGTGGAGTGAAAACCAGCGGCACTTTGCGGGCTTCGCGGCGCCCGGTCTGAGGTGACCCTCGCGAAGCCCTGCCTCGAGCAGCCTCGCAGACCACTCCATGCAGCGTCTCCCTCCCCCTCCCCCCTCCCCCCCCACGTGGCCGAGGAAACCTGCGAGACCAGTCATTAGAAACCGGCATAATGACACTCAAACCGCTCACCAGACAGGCTCGGTCGAATTCTTATAAATGCTTCAAAATCTAGCGGATCGAAATACCAAAATAACACTAAAAAAAACCTCACGATAAGCGATAAGTCACCAGCACTCACCGACGATCTCTTCATCTCTGCATGAGTATATATTATTGTGTGTGTGTGGTGTGTGTGTGTGTGGTGTGTGTATGTGTGTGGTGTGTGTATGTGTGTGGGTGGTGTGTGTGTGGTGTGTGTGTGTGTGTGTGTGTGTGTGTGTGTGTGTGTGTGTGTGTGTGTGTGTGTGTGTGTGTGTGTGTTACCTGGTAGCAATGACGAGCTCGATAAGCCACTGAGTGTGTATCTCTGTAAAGACGCCCAGGAGCCTCATCAGCGCGGTGTGACGTGTTCCTCCTCCCCGAACCAGCGCTCAGGATGGGAACATTCTTGGAGCAAAGCGCACACTCACGCACCCATGACTTCCGCACCTCAGATCGACGCCCGTGCTGCACCGATGCGCTCAGCGGGTCGGGATGCAGGCAGACACTCTCGGGCGCCTCGCAAGGGTGGGGGGGGGGGGGGGGGGCGTGTTGTGGACATTCCAACCTCGCAATGTCCTTAATGAGCCTCGCAGACCGGTATTGGTGTACGTGTATTCCACAGGCGGCATGATTGGCTTTTGGTAAAGATCAAAATGACACTATTCAGTTTTATTGGTGAAAACCCCGGATGCTGTTTGTGGGCCGCCTCGCCGCGTTGCTGTGATCACCGCGTTTAAGGTTTAAGGTCAACAGCCACAGCGATGCCCGGGACTGCACCGCAATAACGGGAACTACGGCTGACCTCAAAGCGCACATTTTGTTATTAAAGTTACTCTCCGTTGTTGTTGTTTTTCCTCCTCCTGGAATCTGGACTGGCACTCGCTAACATTTAAAGCCAAGTCCCTCACGTCTCCATGTACTACCGTGCTACTGCCGCGCCGCATTGTGCTTGCCCTGCCGAAGGTCTTCCTGGCCGAGGCGTCATATATACCACATTCCTCATGGTACTCGCATCAGCCTAGCTTGCAATTATGTTGTTCACTTATGGAGGCAAGACGCGGCTATCGTGCTGGACAGGGCGAGACAGAGGTTAAAGGTGGACTGATGCTTAGGAATGGCGAGGACATTTGAAGGTCCGGGAGAGGATGGAGATCAAGGACAGAAGACGTTATAGAATAGTTAAAGTAAGAGATGTAAATGCAGCCTAAAAGAAGTGCAGGTCAGAAGAATGAGTGTATTAGAAGTACAGGCTTTGGAGGTGTAGGGCGAAGACTCAGTTGGAAGTAGAGGCATAAGGAGGTGCAGGACAGAAAAGTGAGTGTTAAGTGCAGGCTGGGAATATTACAGGGCTAAAAAGTTAGTTGATTGGAAGTGCAGGCTTAAAAAGGTACAGGGCATTAGAGTAAGTGCGTTGAAAGTGCAGGCTGGGAATATTACAGGACAAAAAAGGGTGTTACAAGTGCAAGCTGGGAATATTACAGGACAAAAAAGGGAGTGTTACAAGTGCAGGCTGGGAGATGTGCAGGGCAGAATAGTATAAGTGCAGGCCGGGAGAAGTGCATGATATAATAGTAAGTGCGTTGGAAGTGCAGGACAGAGTAGTAAGTGCGTTGGAAGTGCAGGACAGAGTAGTAAGTGTGTTGGAAGTGCAGGACAGAGTAGTAAGTGCGTTGGAAGTGCAGGACAGAGTAGTAAGTGCGTTGGAAGTGCAGGACAGAGTAGTAAGTGCGTTGGAAGTGCAGGACAGAGTAGTAAGTGCGTTGGAAGTGCAGGACAGCAGTGGGTACGGGGCAGAGTGGCGGAATCTGGTTTACCTTGAATACCAAGCCTTGTCATGGGGCGGAGGGAGAGGTGGAGGTAGGTGCAGGCAGTCCCGTTGTGTTGTAGGCCAACCCTCCACCACACCACACCACACCACACCACACCACACCACACCACACCACACCACACCACACCACACCACACCACACCACACCAGACCAGACCAGACCACACCACACCACACCACACCACACTACACTACACTACACTACACTACACTACACTACACTACACTACACTACACCACACTACACTATACACTACACCACACCACACCACACCACACTACACTACACACCACACCACACCACACCACACCATACTGCACCACACCACACCACACTACACTATACACTACACCACACCACACCACACCACACCACACCACACCACACTACACTATACTATACATTACACCACACCACACCACACCACACTACACCACACTACATTATACTATACATTACATCACACCACACCACACCACACCACACCACACCACACCACACCACACCACACCACACCACACCACACCTCACCACACCACACCACACTGCACCACACCACACCACACCACACTACAGCATCACACTCAGCCTCACTATATTGACTCACCAAATAACACTGTAACACCCATCCCATATATGCATCTTCGTTGTACAGATTTAAACGTCCTCTCTTGTTGAAGTTCAGCATAGGTGGCAAATCAGGCTGAATGGCCGTGTTAAAGAGCTTGTCAGTTGAATGAGATGAAAGATTTTAGCGACTGGTTAACTTTTGCATTAGTAAGATGGACGGGATGCGAATAAGAGTAAATGGAATGTTATTTAAATGTCTTACTAGAACCACATTCCACAACACACCACAACTAACCACACTATAATCACAATATAAACTCTCCCCTCCCCCCAACACGACAACACACCCGCCACACCCCCAACAACATACCAATCTTAACCTTAGAAAAACATGTATCGAACTAAAAAACAACAACCACCACCACTGCCACCCCATACGTCACCCTTATATGGCAAGCAACATTAGCGCAGCCTGGCTCAGCGCACACCTTGTTCACAGAGGACAGGGTGGACAGGACAGGGTTGGGTCCAGGCAATATTAGGTTTCGGGATGAGTTGGAAGAGGTATCGAGGATGGACGAGGCGGGGTAGTGGAGGGGAGGAGGGGACGGAAAGGGGTGCGGGGCAGGTAACACAGGTATATACAGGGACAAGTGTGTGTGTGTGTGTGTGTGTGTGTGTGTGTGTGTGTGTGTGTGTGTGTGTGTGTGTGTGTGTGTGTGTGTGTCGACGAGGTAAAACATGGCTTATGTTGTTTTTGTGTCGGTATAACAGGTTTTATTTTGTATTGTTCTGTTTCCTGCGTATTTACACACACACACACACACACACACACACACACACACACACACACACACACACACACACACACCACACACACTCTTGTTTGTTTCTCTTGTTTGTTTTGTTTAGAGGATAATGCCTCAGAGCCATAGTGATCTACCGCTGCTGCATATTAGTGTTGGCCGAAGCCACCACCCGGGGGGGGTTACAACCCCCGGCTGGCACCCGGTACCCATTCACTGCTGGGTGGACAGGGGCTAGGGATTTAAGAAAACCACCCATCTATCTTTCGCTCCGCCCGGGGATCGAACCCGGACTTCTCGGTTGTAAGCCGAGCGTGCTAACCACTACACTACGGAGTTTCACACAACAACACACACACAACACACACACACACACACACACACACACACACACACACAACACACACACACACACACCACACACACACACACACACACACACACCACACACACACACACACACACACACAACACACACACACACACACACACTTTATGAATATGTTGATTCACCAACACTTAGATTTAAGGAGGGGGGGGAGGAGGAGGAGGAAGTAAAGCGGAGAAGGAAGCGGAAAGAAGCAAGATTATGACTGTGAATTATTGTCAATGTGAGGAAAGATGATGAGGTGTTTTCCTTCTCCAATAACGGAAGAACTAAAGAGTGAGGAGCCTGTTGGTGTATTGTATCGGCTTGTGGTGAGTGTGTGGTGTGGAGCTCACGGGGCTCCCACGCTGATGAGTGTCCGTGGCGTGGGAGAGCGTCGGAAGTACTCGCAGGGCCACACAGCCTTCATGACTGTCTTGGTATGCGAAGGCCGCCCGCGCGCCCACAACATTCATAGGGAAATTTCAAATGTAAATGAAGAGTTTGAATGTAGAGCAGAGTGCGAACAGCGGCGGCGGTGGTGGTGGTGGTAGTGGTGGTGGTGGTGATGGAATGTTGACCACTTTCGCTGCTGAGGCGGGCGACCTCTGCCTCCACGGCCACCGCCACGCGCTGCTCAGTTGTGTGTCAGACATCCCAGAGGCCAGACGCTATTCGTTCGGCCCCCCGTCCCCTCTCACGTGCCCTTACATCACCCTCGGTCCAGCAGCGTCTTGTGCTTGGTGTTGGGAACAGCCTGTGTGGTGAAGGTGGGCAGTGGTTGGCCATGCTGACATTGTGTTGTGTCGACGCCAGTGCACGGCGCGGGAACCAAGTGGTGGCACCCTGTTGAGGGATATGCTACGTGGTGGGGGCCTATGTCTGGCGGGGCCGGGGGACCCTGCACTAAAAGTCTCCCCCAGGATTAGAGCTCTGCAAGACCGACTCATGGACTCCCTGCCCTCCGACGGTGCCTGGGAATGCCTCTCACCTGCCCAGCGGGACGCCATCCTCTCCCTCCACCGATCCCGATACCTCGCCATTGATGACTCCAGTGAGCCTGGGGAGGGCGGCCTCCGCAAGCCCTTGCGCTCTCATGCTGCGTTCGCGCGTTTTTCGCGAAGTCGTAGCTATGACGACCGTTTGGAGAGTGAAACTGATGACTCTGGCGTGCGTGGCAGCGGCGCCACAAGTCACAACAGCTTGGAGGAAGACTCAAGCGACACTGGCTTGAAGCGCGGCCCAGGTCGCCTCACCAAGGTCCTTGAAGGCCCGGTAGGGAAATGTATCCCTGAGAGTCAACACGAGAGAGGTAGTCGCAAGGGCGAGGCCAAAGGGCTGGGCAAAGTCAACAAAATAATAGCCAAGCAAATAGCCAAAGCCTCGGTGCCCTCCAACGTAACGCTGGATTGCCGAAACGTGCAGGGTGAGAAGCGACGTCGCTCACGTGTGGACGTGGACGGGCCCTTCAGGAACCTGGAAGCCATCAGGGAGCGGGACCCTGAAGGCATCGTGCCGCAGCTCATCAGGTCCCGGCCAGGGCCTTCCCGCAGAGCACCGCTGGCAGATTGTGACGCACAGCTGCATAACCTGAAGGAAACCCATCTGCATGCTCTTAGGGAGGTGAAGGAGAGCGGCTCCTCGGAGGAGTATGACAGTGGGGTTAATCTCAAGCACGAAGACAGCACGGACGAGTACATGAAAGACCAGCAAAACCGCGGTTGTGAGATGCCTCCAAATGGTGAGAGTGATCGTTCCCCTCGCAGCGACCTCAGCCCCTCCCCCACCTCCCCCATCAGACACCCTGACGACCTCAACGCCCGGAAGCCTGCAGCTGAGCAAGACTCCTTCGCAGGGTGGGACCACTCCATAGAGCGTGGCGGCAACAGGGGCAGGTCTCGAGATGCCCGGGCCGTTAGGGCTCCCGTGGAGTCTCGCAAGAAAGCGGCTCAGAGCACCAAACTCAATTCTGCGTTCGATTATCGCACCTGCCTCAATCAGGATCAGCCGGGACGCTACTCCAGCAGTTGGAATAACATCATCTTGAGCCGCAAAGTTCCCATCAAACACGCTGCTGCCCCCGCACGGGAGTCTCGCTTCACCAAGAACACGGCGGCAGGAGGGGGCGGTAGCGGAAACTTGGCCTCTAAAGCTGCTGCTGCTGCCAACAACAGGAAACCTGAGGCCCTTAGTTGGATGGTGATGGAGCAGAATCGGATCCCTGATCGACCTGTCTCAAGAAAATACCTCCGCAGTAAGAGTTTGGATCGAAAATACATGGAAAACGACTCGACCGATGAGGACAGCGACTTTGAGACCAGGCGGCGGACGGAGCGGGTGAGGCGGCACCAGCGAGCCAGCCAGGAGTGGGAGGTAGGGCGCGGGAGGCTGCCTCAGGACCGGGCGCGCCAGAGGGGCCCCGTCAAGGCTAAAAGTGCTTGGGACTTGTCAGGCCCAGAAACTAATCATCAAGATGATTTTGATGAATTTGAGAACGTTGGGTTCCGTACACGGAGTGACTTCCGGAGCCGCTGGGAGAGCGAGGACCGACACCGGAAGGTGAGCGACCACAGCCAGGTGGGACGCGGCGGCGCGGGGAACCGGAGGAGCTGCGACTTCGAGGCGGATTTTGCCCGTCAAGATATGGATATGATTTGCAATGACAAACTCGACTTCGACCGCAAACGATGGTACCGCCGCAGCTGTGATCTTGACCTGGACTATGAGCTGCATCACGGGCACCAGCGCCGCGAGGAGCTGCTGGAAGGGGAGTGGGTCCGCCGCGCACAGGAGCATTATCCTGTCCCTCTGGAGCCTGAGCTGCTCACTGGCCCTGCTAAGAGGGGCGGCGCTCGCTACACCGAGCAGCAGATGATGCAGTTGCAGAGCCAGGGACAGGGCAGAGGCAGAGGCAGGTGCGAGGAGGTGATGGCAGGTGATGCCTTCCTTCTGGATATGGAAGGCGGACGTAGGATGCGTCAGGAAGACCTACACGAAGAGGAGACGGGACG
>JACEEZ010026241.1:75000-80000 GCA_016584305.1 Chionoecetes opilio | reverse complement strand
GACCAATAGGTCTCCTGGTGTCTGCTATTCCTATGTAATCCTATGTAATCCTCCTCCTCCTCCTTTCCACACATAACATCAATCAAGTCAATCCTCAAAATCCTTCCTATTAAACTTTTGCAAAATATTTACTGTGTTACCTTAATTAATGCTTGTAGTTGTTATTTATGATGATGATGATGATGGTAATTAGGATGGTTGTGATGGTGATGAGTTGTGGTGTTGTTGGTACCTAATAGAAACAGTGCAGATACAGTAAGGGAATGAATACAGGGGTGAACGAGCTGAACGGTCACAGGTAACAGGTACTCAGCAGGAAGGAAAAGTCAACAGCAGAATGTTGAGTTGTACTGAGAAGCAGAAAAGATCAAAGCAGTCAATCCTGTTTCCTTCATCCTCTGTCTGTCCCTCACTCCCTCCTCCTTTTTTCCTCATTCCTTCCTCCCTTCCTCCTCCCCCCCTTGTTCCCTCCCCCTGCCTCCCTTCCTCCCTGCCTCCTAAATCCTGTCTCCTCACCCCTGCACCCTTGTCCTTCACCCTTGCCAGCCCTACATTCCTACAGTTAGCACCTGCATTCCACCCCTGCTTTCCAACCCTGCTTTCAAACCCCTGGCACCCCCAACCCAGCTTTCCAACCCCTATCTCTCACTTGTATCCTCATTCCCTTGTCCCATGCCCCTCCCCTCTATTCCCTCTCCCCTCACTCATCCTCCCCCCCCCCACTACCACACCAGGACCAGAACGTGTCGCGGAAAGTATGTGTGTGTGTGTGTGTATGTGTGTGTGTGTGTGTGTGTGTGTGTGTGTGTGTGTGTGTGTGTGTGTAACTGCATAAAATAACAAAGGAAATATATGTGAGATTTAAATACTGGATGTGTTTATATAGGTGGCAGTAAATCTTGCTAGGATGTGTTTTATTATAGCTCACGCTCGCGGATTGGAAGGGAAGTCCGCGCTTGCTGGAATGAGTTTTCGCTTAGGTATGAATTTATGACCTTGCAATGTTGTTGTTTCTATTTTCCTTTCCTTATTTAAGCAGTAAAGTTAGAGTATCGAACGTTCGTGTGCGTGTAGTGTGTAATGTGTGTGTGTGTGTGTGTGTGTGTGTGTGTGTGTGTGTGTGTGTGTGTGTGTGTGTGTGTGTGTGTGGAGGTCGAGGAAATGAGACGTTTCGTACAAATACTTTCCCATCATTACCTGGAGGTCCTCGCCCGTCCTTCCCTGACAGGTAAGGCGTCGGTCCTGCTATGTGTGTGTGTGTGTGTGTGTGTGTGTGTGTGTGTGTGTGTGTGTGTGTGTGTGTGTGTGTGTGTGTGTGTGTTGCTGTCACCTAACCCCTAACCCCCCCTTCCACCTGCTATAAGTCCTCGCTACATACCCTGATATGAGATAAGAGGAGGCGTAGGAGTAGAGAAAGAAAGCGTCAGTGAGCAGTTTGGTGTGGTGGGAGGGGGTGTTGGGGGTGTTGGGGGTGAGGAAGTTAGGGAACGCGCGGCAGGAAAGTCACAGGAAGGGCGCCGGGATCCGGGTTGCTTCACTGAGGCAAGGCTCGTGTGCTGCACCCAGGGAGGAGTGGAGGAGGGAGGGAGTGGAGGAGGAGGGAGGGAGTGGATAGAACTTTCGCTGTCAAACGGGGGAAGGAAAGTTGAGGGATTTTTACTGGACTAACTAGCCAGGGACGTTCAGTGTTGGGGAAGGGAAGGGGTTGTGGAGGAGGAGTGGTAGGTAAGGTCAGTCGAGGTGAGAGCCACTTAACCTTTATGTAATCGTCGCTTTAAACATAATGATTGGTTACGGGTGACCTGTGGGGGGGAGGAGGTCATGGAGGCTGGGGGAGGGGACGAGGGGGGTACGGGAGATGGGGTTGTTGCCTTGTGGTGGGGGTGCAGGAGAGGGGGGGGGAGGGGCCGCGTGGGGTGGTGTCGTGTGCTGGAGAGGTGAGAAGGGAAGTCAACGCCGCCGCGGTTGGTGGGGGAGGAGGGGTGTGTGCAGGGGGGTGGGGGGCAGAGGTGGATCTTCAACTTCCGGCGGGTGAGGAGAGTGTAGCGGCAGAGGGAAGGAAGGGGCGGGTGGGAGGGGGAGGTAGGAGCACCTTTCCCTCCACACACACACACACACACACACACACGAGAGGTTACTTCGAGGTGTCAGAGAGAAAGCATAGGGCGAGGGGAGGGGACGGCGGTAGAAAAGGAGAGAGGGGAAGGAGAGGAGGGGAGGAAGAAGGAAGAACGAAGGGAGAGAAAGAACAACATTCGCTACTGGTTTTGTTGGCAAGTTAGACAAGGTGGTAGTCAAGCTTTGTGTGTGTGTGTGTGTGTGTGTGTGTGTGTGTGTGTGTGTGTGTGTGTGTGTGTGTGTGTGTGTGTGTGTGTGTGGCTTCTATCAACACGTGTACGTACTTACATGTTCATTAGGGTTTATCATGTCTAGGTGCGGCATCACTGGGTTAAGTCATCGCCGAGTCATGTTTCTGTCATCTTAAAATTAGTGTGTTGTCTGTCATGATTACATTGACTAGGCGCCGGAAGGAACAAAGCATCGCGGTGGTTATGATGAGAGAGAGAGAGAGAGAGAGAGAGAGAGAGAGAGAGAGAGAGAGAGAGAGAGAGAGAGAGAGAGAGAGAAAAAGAGTCGTGTTATTAATCCTGTTATTACCACCAACCCAGAAAGAAAATGATGGTTATGATGATTTTCAGGAATAAGAGAAAGACGACGACAAGGAGAATGAAGATAATTATAATAGTAAGAATAAGAAAGAGATAGACGAGAATAATAACTATGAAAACAATTACTCTTCATTTTCATTATTATTATTACTCTTATTATTATTATTATTATTATTATTATTATTATTATTATTATTATTATTATTATTATTATTATTATTATTATATACATCAAACTCGTCAGTATTAGAAAACTCAATTATAATGAAACTCTATACGAGGACATGTGAATATTTTTATGAATGTAACATCCGGTTTCTGTGTGTGTGTGTGTGTGTGTGTGTGTGTGTGTGTGTGTGTGTGGTGTGTGTGTGTGTGTGTGTGTGTGTGTGTGAAAGAGGAAGACAGGAATCGCAAGTCTCCTATAATAGCAGACCTATCATTGTGCCTTTCCCTCGAAGCCTATCACTGGTCTCTCTCTCTCTCTCTCTCTCTCTCTCTCTCTCTCTCTCTCTTCTCTTCTCTCTCTCTCTCTCTCTCTCTCTCTCCTCTCTCTCTTCTCTCTCTCTCTCTCTCCTCTCGTGCGGCCTCCTGATTAATGTTGCCCTTGTGTGTTGCCCAAGTGTTGCTATGTCGCTGTGAGTGTTGCGTCCCGTGTGTGTGTGTGTGTGTGTGTGTGTGTGTGTGTGTTGTGTGTGTGTGTGTGTGTGTGTGTGTGTGTGTGTGTGTGTGTGTGTGTGTGTGTGTGTGTGTGTGTGTGTTTAGAATGAGCGATGTTGAAGTTTTTAGGTTATTGTCATGTCATGTTTTTTCATCAGTTTCTGAGTATTGGTGTTGAGTTTTGCTTGCGTGATAGTGTGGCGAAGTGTTGCGTGTACGAACGGGGGACGCAGGATCGAGGGTTGTGTTGCAGAGCTTGTGGGGGGAAGAGGAGAGAAGAAGGAGGGAGAGGAAATGGAGGGGTACTGTTTTGGGAGACAGCCTCAGACAGGTAGAGAAGAACAAGTGAGGAGAAGAGTAGAGGAGGACGAGGAGAGAAGGAAACGAAGGGGTACTGTTTTGGGAGGCAGAGAGAGAAGGAGTAGGAAGGTGGAGGTTGAGGGAGAGGAAATGTTGGGTACTGTTTTGGGAGACAGAGAGAGAAGAAGAAGGGATGAGGAGGGGGAAGGGAGAGAGGATGAAGGAGGGGGAAGGAGAGAAGGGTAAGGGAAGAGGAGAGAAGGGGAAAGGAACAGGAGAGTAGAGGAGGACGAGGAGAGAGAGGAAACGGAGGGGTACTTTTGGGAGACATAGGGAGAGAAGGGGAAGGGAGTGAAGGGAGTGAGAGAAAGTATAAGTATTCTACCTGGAGACACATGCCCCTGAAGACCCGCCCTGCCAATGCCATGCCCTGAGGAACGCGCCGAAGAGATCTCATCATCCATCGCCTCTGTGTCAGTAAAAAACTAACAGTAACAGGGAGTGAAGGGGTTGGGAAAGGGGGGTGGAAGGGGGGACTCCAGCGGCCCTTCCATGCCCCACCCCAATCTACACCACCCCACCCCACCACAACGTCAAGGCCGCCCACCTGCCTACCCACCCACCCACCCACCCACCACGCCCGCCACTTAGGGAACTTGCCTTCACCCCAACACGGAATGGGTACACCGTTCGAATGACGCAGCAGACACACACACACACACACACACACACACACTTTTACCCACTGCTATAACATATATATTTATTTATGAGTATTCCGTTATCGGTAGAAGGTTTGTGAGCATGGGTAACATTCCTCCCACATATTACCCTCCTTCTCCCCTCTGTCCCTCTCCTTCTCCCCTCTCTCTCCCCTCTCTCCCCTCTCCCCTGATAGCCGCTGCGTCGCAATGAATCAAGGCGCGGGGCTATTTTCATCCAATGGGCGTTTTGTGAGGGCGTGTGGGCGGCCCCGTGGCATTTGAACCGTCGCTATTCCTACCTGTTTTTTGCTATTTCTCGTCGTATATATATATTTGTTTGTGTGTGTGTGTGTGTGAGAGAGAGAGAGAGAGAGAGAGAGAGAGAGAGAGAGAGAGAGAGAGAGAGAGAGAGAGAGAAGAGAGAGAGAGAGAGAGAGAGAGAGAAGAGAATAAGACAGATAGAATGAGTGTGAGTGAGAGTAAGAAAGTGAGAGAATGCGAGATAGACAGAGAGAGAGAGAGAGAGAGAGAGAGAGAGAGAGAGAGAGAGAGAGAGAGAGAGAGGAGAAGAGAGAGAGAGAGAGAGAGAGAGAGAGAGATGAGAGTGTGAGTGAGAGTAAGAATGAAGAATGAGAGAATGCGAGAGAATGCGAGAGAGAGAGTAGAG
>JACEEZ010026241.1:62500-65000 GCA_016584305.1 Chionoecetes opilio | reverse complement strand
AGTGAGTGAGTAAATAGGTGGGTAAGTAAAATAAGTGTGTGTGAATAAGTGAGTGAGGGAGTGATTAGGTAAGGGATTGAATATGTGAGTGAGTGAGTGAGTGCGTGAGTGAGTGAGTGAGTGAGTAATGAAATATGTGATTGGATGAATAAGTAAATAGGTAAGCAAGAAAAGTAAATGAGTGAGTAAATACGTTAGTGAGTGATTAACCCCTTGGACCCAGAACGTAATTTCCATTGTAATTTCACTACCATTAGACGATTTTTAGTGACTCTAAGCAATATTTTGTACATAAGACCTATTTAGTATCCTTATCCACTAACGAATTTGATATATTAAGTTACTTTTTGTAATTTTATGGCTAACAACAGACGATTTCATATAGCAAAGGAAAGATCTGGGCGTGAAGGGGTTAAATAAGTTAGTAAGTGAGTAATTAAATGAGTAAGTTAGTGAGTGAGTGGGTGAGTGAGTAAGTGAGCGTGTGTTCCTGTTCCAGACTCGTTGTACTCAGAGTTGGATCACGTGTGCAGCCTAACGCGCACCGCCAGCGTGAGGAACCGCCGCCACTATGCCCAGCTGGACGCCAGCTCCATGGGGGTGGACGTAGCCAGCGGCCCCGTCACCAACCTGGACCAGGCCGACCATCAAAACAATAGGTGGGTGTGGGTGGGTGTGGGTGTGTGTGAGAGAGAGAGAGAGAGAGAGAGAGAGAGAGAGAGAGAGAGAGGAGAGAGAGAGAGAGAGAGAGAGTAAAACCAAAAAAAGTACAGAATGACAGGTATATGTGTGGGTGTGTGTGTGAGAGAGAGAGAGAGAGAGAGAGAGAGAGAGAGAGAGAGAGAGAGAGAGAGAGAGAGAGAGAGAGAGAGAGAGAGAGAGAGAGAGAGAGAGAGTAAAGGTACAGGTCAAACAAAGACAAAATCAAGGTAGGCTACAACATAAAAAATAAGTACAGCCGTGTGAAGTGGTAGCACTGGTAGGTAAGACGCAGTTAGTACCCTGAATCGCAAGACCCATTCATTACGCCGGCCAGAGCAAGGTTGTGCCCTAGAAGACCTGACCTGCATGGCGGAGAGAGGCATGAGGGAATCTGAGGGTAAAGGGCATGAGGCGGCTTAGGGGTGGCATTCAGCTACTACGGGAGGCACAGATAAGACAGAGAGGGAAGAGTTCTGTGTTGATGAGGATGGGTGGATGGTGGGTCCTGGTGGTTCGTGGTAAAGATGCATATAAGGTGTGGTTGTGCGTGGGAGTCTGCCAAAAGGGTTTCAGGGGACGTTAGAGGTTAGGATAGGACGTGATGGGATGGAGAATAGGAAAGGGAAAGGGGGAGAGATGCGGCTTGGAGGAAGAAAGATGCTTGGTGTATTACTTGTATGGTGTTTTACTTTTTAGGTTATTAATTGTCATTCTTTGTGTTTTCTTTCAGATAGTTTTTAGTATAGAAATTTCGCCCTCTTTTCTTTTTAATGCATTTAGTATTTTTATTTTTACTTGGACAAAGTGTATCCTATTTTTTTTGTTTTTTGTTATGACGTTAAAAATTCTGTAAAACTGGGACTTTGTCAATAAATTACTACTACTACTATCTATGGGAAATGAAATGAAAGAATGCAAGCAAATATGGAAGGTATTGTAGATAGAGAGTTTAGGATAGTTTAGAGTGTTTGTGAAGGAAGAAAGCAAATAGAAAGGAAGGAGAGTAGATAGAAGAATAGTAGTAGGAGTAGAAGGAGGCTAAGGAGAATAGATAAGAAGGAGAGTTTGTAAGAAATTAAACCTCGTGTGGGGCAACAAAACGAATGAGAAGACGGAGAATAAATATTTGAACTGACGTAGCGAATAACAAGGAAGGAAAATTATGTGTTAAGGGGAGGAGGAGGAGGAGGAGGAGGAGGAGGAGGAAAAAGTATTACAGAGCGAGGGGTTGGAAGGAGGACGAGAGAGAGAGAGAGAGAGAGAGAGAGAGAGAGAGAGAGAGAGAGAGAGAGAGAGAGAGAGAGAGAGAGAGAGAGAGAGAGAGAGAGAGAGAGAGTAAGAGGTCATTTAAACGAGTCAGGGCAGTATAGGGTCAGGTCAGACGGGGTTATGTTGTTGCGTAATGTGAGTCACTGAGGGCGTGATGTCCTGTGGCGGCGGGAGGTCAGGTCGCGCCCTTACCATCTGTCGAGTGGGCGTTGCCTCGGCTCTAGGGGGGGTGGGGGGGTGGAGGCTGAGGAATGAGGGAACTGTGTGGTCTGAAGGTTCTTTTCTTTTAATTGTGTTTGAATTAAGTGCATGGGGAAGGTCAGGGCGGGACGCAGCGGGGTGGGGCAGAGTTTATAAAGCAAATTAAAGAATGACTGGACAGGGCACGGGGCATGTGGGGTAGGGTAGTAGGGTTGGCAGGGGCGGGGCGAGGCTGAGTGGGGCAGGGATGGTATATATATAAGGTAGGTTAAAAGGAAAGCAGGCCGGAGTGGCAGGTTTAGTAGGTAGGTTAGGTAAGGAGTGGACA
>JACEEZ010026241.1:15000-57500 GCA_016584305.1 Chionoecetes opilio | reverse complement strand
ACCTAAAACAGGGACTCTCTTTAAAATAATGCATATATTACACCTATAGCAAGGGTGGGGTGAGGACAAGAGTAGTGGGCTTAATGGCAGCTTAGAAAGGACTGAGCGTAGGTGGTAACAGCCTTCGTGATGACTCTTCTACAGAACAGCGGGAGTGTGGGCGGCACCGTCACCCGTAGCAACACCTCCTCCGCCCTCTCAGAGCTTTCCGACTCCCGCCCTCGCACCGCCGCACTCGACAACGCCTACAAGTGAGTCTCCGCCGTGCATGCATGCCCTCCGCTCCGCCGCCTCCCTCGCCGGGCCGTTATTGCTGCGCGTTGATGATTGTCTTGTCGCGTCATTATGTCAGGTGTGAAAGGCGATGGAGCGAGGCGGGTGAAGTGTCGCCTCGGGGCAGGAAAAAGAGAGAGAGAGAGAGAGAGAGAGAGAGAGAGAGAGAGAGAGAGAGAGAGAGAGAGAGAGAGAGAGAGAGAGAGAGAGAGAGAGAGAGAGAGAGAGAGTAGAAATACAAAACTGTAATGTAGAAAGTAACGGAAAAGCTATCAGCTTGTAACGAGGTAATTTGCCTGAGAAAATGACTCGTCTAATCTATATTGTGAATGTAAGATAAAATAGTGAGGATATATAATGTGAAAGTATAATGAGAGAGAGAGAGAGAGAGAGAGAGAGAGAGAGAGAGAGAGAGAGAGAGAGAGAGAGAGAGAGAGAGAGAGAGAGAGAGAGAGAGATGCTGTAGTGTGCCTTATTCTGTATTTCTGTGTTCTTTTGATTCTTGTACACGCCCCCTTCTATGTACCCCCCCCCCCTTTTCTTCAATAAACGTATACACTTGCAGGCGGAGGAGCTACCCGGCCCGCAGTGACATCACGGAGGGCAGCGGCGGTCGGCCCATCCGCTTCGCCGTGCGCTCTCTCGGCTGGGTGGAGATTGCCGAGGAGGACCTGACGCCCGAACGCTCCTCCAAGGCCGTCAACCGGTGCATCGTGGATCTCTCCGTGGGGCGCCGCGACGTGCTGGACGTGGTGGGCTGCTGGGGCGAGGTGAGTGTGATGAGTTTTCCTGTATTATTGACTCACTTTTTCCTTTTTTCTTATTTTCCCTTTTTTTGTTTTTCTAAAGCCACTCTTCTTTTTTTCTTCCCTTTCTCCGTTTTTCTTCTGTTTCCCCCCACCTTTTTTTTTTATTCGTCGTCTTTCCAGTAATATATCCTCCCTTCCTTCCTTCATTTCTTCCTTCCTTCCTTCCTTCCTGTCATTCATTCATTCCTTTTCTATTTCTTCATTCCTTCTATTCCTCTTCCTTCCTTCTTTCCTTCCTTCCTTCTTCCTTCCTTCCTTCTTCACTTTCATTCATTCTATTCTTCCTTCCTTCATCTTCTTCTTCCTTCTTCCTTCCTTCCTATCCTTCCTTCCTCTCCTTCTTCCTTCCCTCCTTTCTATCTTCCTCCCTTCCTTCCTTCCTTCCTTCCTTCCTTCCTTCCTTCCCTCCTTCCCTCCTTCCTTTCTATCTTCCTCCCTTTCTTCCTTCCTTCCTTCCTTCCTTCCTTCCTTCCTTCCTTCCTTCCTTCCTTTATATCTTCCTTCCTTCCTTCCTTCCTTCCTTCCTTCCTTCCTTCCTTCCTTCCTTCCTTCCTTCCTTCCTTCCTATCTTCCCAGTCATGCGTACCTTTAATCTTTCTTAATGTTCAAAGGACTGACTTTCATCTAATTGGATTCGCTGTTGGCAAGGAATATCGTTTCTTTACATTTTCTTCTGTTTTATAGTTTATACTTAACTCTCTTCGCTGCAGTGTCCTCGAGTTCGCTGCATCGCACTCAGGTTACGTCCCTTTATTGCTTTCCTTTACACTATTTTCCATTGCTACACTAGGATGGATAATGTTCATCTCCTTTGTTTCTTTCCAACTCCAGTCTAGCTTCTTAATTGTCTCATTGATGTTACGTCTACCGTTTCATTATCGCGGAGTTTGCTTCACACGATCTCTCTTAATTCGTTCTTTGTCTCGCTCTGCAGTCCCGCTTCCTCCCATTACCTTCCATTAATGCTTCTCTTCCTCCTTGCATTCCCTTTCCTTCCTTTTATCATCTTCGTATCTCCCTGCTTCCCTTGCCTCGCCTCGCCACTCACACCTTCACCCCTTGAGACCTAGAACGTAATTTTCATTGTTATTTGGGTACCATTAGACGATTTTTAGTGAATATAAGGGATATTTTATAGATATGACCTGTTTAGTATCCTTGTGCACTAACTAATTTGGTATATTAAGTTACTATTTGTAATTTTATGGCTCCACAACAGACAATTTTATATAGCCAAGGAAAGATCTGGGCGTGAAGGGTTAATTCCTCGTATTTTTACCGACCGTCACGATTGTTTTATCTTGGGACCGTCTATTTATCTTGACCTCTTGGCTCTCATTCCCAATTTGATTTCCTTCACTTCTCTTTGCTTGGCTTTTTTTTCGTATTTACTTTTACTTCCTCTGATCTCAGCTTTACTTTCTTACAGTTTGCTTTTCTTTATTCCTTTCTGTGCCTTTTTTTCTGTTATCGAGGAAGGATCTAGTGAATGTTTTTTGGAAGGAGTGATTTTCGACCGTAACTCAAATTATTATAGAACGACAGCATCAAATATGGTTATCAGCCTTTTTTAATGCCATTTTTTTCTTCTGCTTACTTTATATCAAGTTATTATTATAAAAAAAAAAATTCTTAACGTTTAGAAAATAATATCTTTGAGTAAACCCTTATTGTCTTATCTATCTTATCTTTCCCGTCTCTTATTCAATCCGTTCTCGCCCTCAGATTTAAGTCCTTTTATGAAATGGCGACAGAAAGTTAGTCACCAGAACGGCATCCAATTTTAATTTTGCAATCAAATTCGAAGCATAGAAATTAGTTGCTTTAATGATGCGTTCATTGCTGCCTCGTGTGTGTGTGTGTGTGTGTGTGTGTGTGTGTGTGTGTGTGTGTGTGTGTGTGTGTGTGTGTGTGTGTGTGTTCATCAAATAAGTCATAATGGTTCTAATTACTCATATACGCGTATGCTGTACGTACCTGGTTCTAATTGCGAATGTGTGTGTGTCTACTTTTCAATTAACCACGAGAGAGAGAGAGAGAGAGAGAGAGAGAGAGAGAAGAGAGTAATTACAACAGGTATGATTAATGTCTGTACCTGAGCCTCCCTCCCTCCATACACACGTTGTGGAGTGGAGGGCAATACAATAACATAGGATTGAGAGAACACCGACGCATTGTGTAGAGTTAATTATGTAGACCACTGTTACTGCCCACCAAATCTAATTCTTGGTCAAGTGCATTTATTTACACTGGCATTGCTGTTTTGTCATCACATCTTTGCCACTTATCTTTTCCTTATCTTTTTCTTCACTTTTATACCGTAGTGCTGATGGGTTTAGCTCGATGTAAGGAGATAAAATAGTGAAGAGTGTGTGTGCAGATGAGAGGACCGTCCGTGTTTACTTTGTTCAGCTGACGCGTCGGTATATATACTTAGCGTCTATAGCTGTCATGAAGGTTGCGGTAACAAAGCAATCCAGTCCTTTAACAACCTACAAACTACGTAGCAAAAAAAAAAAAAATGATATCCTACCCACAATCCTCTGCGACGCTGTTAACGAGTTCGAAGCACTAACGAACCCTATCAATATAAGCTTAAGAAATACTACAAAACTATACCAACACTATTACAAACTCATATTTACTAACATTTAAGACTAGATAACGTTACAGGCCAAAAATGATAGGTCAAAGGTCAACAGATAAGGGCGTGGGAAGGAAAATAAAGGGAAAGGTTTAGTGTTTTGAAGCAGTGTTGACTTCCTTGAGTATTCCGGTACGAGCCACAGTCGAGAGCGATCCGACGAGGTGGCAGGACGCGTGTGCAGGCAGCTGGGAGGAGGAAGAGGATGGTTTTTGGCCAAACAACGCATCGTTTTGTTGCTTTTCTTCATATGTCTGCAGCGTAAGGTATACTAGAAAGAGAAAGGGAAGTAGTGGGAATGAGAGTGAGAGGAATGAGTGGGCAGTGACGGATGAAATCTCGTTAGCCACCCCAGATCTGAGTCAGAGCTCTATTAACAATTCAACCATTTTTGTAATAGCTATGCCATGGCCACCCCGCACTGGTTATGTGTCCAACCTTGGCCACCCCAGTCAACATTTCCTGGCGGCGCTACTGTTGAGTGGGAGAGGGAGGGAGGGTGCGAGAGCTTACGTGTGATTTGAGGTTGTTCAGTCCTCGCTGCAAAGTAATGGTTGTTGCCTCGTTATCTTTCTACCTTATATAACGTCAGATCGGCTATAGCCAGTGGCGTGGCTACGGGGGCGCACGTGGCCCCCCATGAGAATTGAGAGCCCCCAGGTCCACCCCACTGGCCATGGCTGCCGTAATCTGGTTGGACCTGTGACTGACGATATGCCCAAATACCCTTCTATGTGGCATCATAATGCCCCTGAGCACTGCTTGCCGTACTGCCCCCCTCCCTCCATAAACACAGATGTGCCCCCCCATTGATAGACGCCTAGCTACGCCACTGTTGCTGTAATAGGATGGGTGTGTTCGTTGCAGGGCAAGGACCTCTTCATGGACCTGGACGAAGGCTCCCTCAAGCTGGTGGATCCTGAGAACCTGACGGTGCTCAACACGCAGCCCATCCACACCATCCGCGTGTGGGGCGTGGGCAGGGACAACGGCAGGTGAGGCAGGGGTGTGGGGGGCAGGGACAACGGCAGGGGTGTGGGGGGCAGGGACAACGGCAGGGGAGGCAGGGGTGTGGGGGGCAGGAACAACGGCAGGGGAGGCAGGGGTGTGGGGGGCAGGGACAACGGCAGGTGAGGCAGGGGTGTGGGGGGCAGGGACAGCGACAGGGGAGGCAGGGGTGTGGGGGCAGGTGAGGCAGGGAAAACGGCAGGGGTGTGGGGGGCAGGGACAGCGACAGGGGAGGCAGGGGTGTGGGGGGCAGGGACAACGGCAGGTGAGGCAGGGGTGTGGGGGGCAGGGACAGCGACAGGGGAGGCAGGGGTGTGGGGGGCAGGGACAACGGCAGGTGAGGCAGGGTGTGGGGGGCAGGGACAACGGCAGGGAGGCAGGGGTGGGGGGCAGGGACAACGGCAGGGGAGGCAGGGGTGTGGGGGGCAGGGACAGCGACAGGGGAGGCAGGGGTGTGGGGGGCAGGGACAACGGCAGGTGAGGCAGGGGTGTGGGGGGCAGGGACAACGGCAGGGGAGGCAGGGGTGTGGGGGGCAGGGACAACGGCAGGGGAGGCAGGGGTGTGGGGGGCAGGGACAACGGCAGGTGAGGCAGGGGTGTGGGGGGCAGGGACAGCGACAGGGGAGGCAGGGGTGTGGGGGGCAGGGACAACGGCAGGGGAGGCAGGGGTGTGGGGGGCAGGGAAAACGGCAGGGTGTGGGGGGCAGGGACAGCGACAGGGGAGGCAGGGGTGTGGGGGGCAGGGACAACGGCAGGTGAGGCAGGGGTGTGGGGGGCAGGGACAGCGACAGGGGAGGCAGGGGTGTGGGGGGCAGGGACAACGGCAGGTGAGGCAGGGATGTGGGGGGCAGGGACAACGGCAGGGGAGGCAGGGGTGTGGGGGGCAGGGACAACGGCAGGGGAAGCAGGGGTGTGGGGGGCAGGGACAACGGCAGGGGAGGCAGGGGTGTGGGGGGCAGGTGAGGCAGGGAAAACGGCAGGGGTGTGGGGGGCAGGGACAGCGACAGGGGAGGCAGGGGTGTGGGGGGCAGGGACAACGGCAGGTGAGGCAGGGGTGTGGGGGGCAGGACAGCGACAGGGGAGGCAGGGGTGTGGGGGGCAGGGACAACGGCAGGGGAGGCAGGGGTGTGGGGGGCAGGGACAACGGCAGGGCAGGCAGGAGTGTGGGGGGCAGGGACAACGGCAGGGCAGGCAGGGGTGTGGGGGGCAGGGACAGCAACAGGTGAGGCAGGGGTGTGGGGGGCAGGGACAGCGACAGGGGAGGCAGGGGTGTGGGGGGCAGGGACAACGGCAGGGCAGGCAGGGGTGTGGGGGGCAGGGACAACGGCAGGTGAGGCAGGGATGTGGGGGGCAGGGACAACGGCAGGGGAGGCAGGGGTGTGGGGGGCAGGGACAACGGCAGGGGTGTGGGGGGCAGGGACAACGGCAGGGGAGGCAGGGGTGTGGGGGGCAGGTGAGGCAGGGAAAACGGCAGGGTTTGTGGGGGGCAGGGACAGCGACAGGGGAGGCAGGGGTGTGGGGGGCAGGGACAACGGCAGGTGAGGCAGGGGTGTGGGGGGCAGGGACAGCGACAGGGGAGGCAGGGGTGTGGGGGGCAGGGACAACGGCAGGGGAGGCAGGGGTGTGGGGGGCAGGGACAACGGCAGGGCAGGCAGGGGTGTGGGGGGCAGGGACAACGGCAGGGCAGGCAGGGGTGTGGGGGGCAGGGACAGCGACAGGTGAGGCAGGGGTGTGGGGGGCAGGGACAGCGACAGGGCAGGCAGGGTGTGGGGGGCAGGGACAACGGCAGGGCAGGCAGGGGTGTGGGGGCAGGGACAGCGACAGGGGAGGCAGGGGTGTGGGGGGCAGGGACAGCGACAGGGGAGGCAGGGGTGTGGGGGGCAGGGACAACGGCAGGGGAGGCAGGGACAACGGCAGGGCAGGCAGGGGTGTGGGGGGCAGGGACAACGGCAGGGCAGGCAGGGGTGTGGGGGGCAGGGACAACGGCAGGGCAGGCAGGGGTGTGGGGGGCAGGGACAACGGCAGGGCAGGCAGGGGTGTGGGGGGCAGGGACAACGGCAGGGCAGGCAGGGGTGTGGGGGGCAGGGACAACGGCAGGGGAGGCAGGGGTGTGGGGGGCAGGGACAACGGCAGGGGAGGCAGGGGTGTGGGGGGCAGGGACAACGGCAGGTGAGGCAGGGGTGTGGGGGGCAGGGACAACGGCAGGTGAGGCAGGGGTGTGGGGGCCAAGGACAACGGCAGGGGAGGCAGGGGTGTGGGGGGCAGGGACAACGGCAGGTGAGGCAGGGGTGTGGGGGGCAGGGACAACGGCAGGTGAGGCAGGGGTGTGGGGGGCAGGGACAACGGCAGGTGAGGCAGGGGTGTGGGGGGCAGGGACAACGGCAGGGGAGGCAGGGGTGTGGGGGGCAGGGACAACGGCAGGTGAGGCAGGGGTGTGGGGGGCAGGGACAACGGCAGGTGAGGCAGGGGTGTGGGGGGCAGGGACAACGGCAGGGGAGGCAGTGTTGGTTAAGAATAGTTTATGCTGCCGCTCCTCTCCAGTATTTGTGGAACTGGGTGGGTATAATTAATGATGTAGAAATAGTTGCCTCACTTCTACCTAATTATGTGGTGCAAGACATTGGAAACTTTTAGCAGCAAAGCAAGGCCGCTGGGGAGGTATATCATTACAGCAGCCAGTGTGTGTTAGGGTGCAACAATGAATGGTAACTTAGGGGATTAAAGTGATATGAGATGACACACATTTGTAAAGACACAATACTTTTTTCTTGAATTTATGAATGTTCAGTACTAGTAACTTCATAATTATGTACATACATTTTGAAGAGTATTTTCAGTGTAATATACATGTAATATCACATCAATTTTGTATATACTATATACATCATGTCACATTCTTCACATTTGATTGACCCTAGATATGCTAATGTTACTCTCCATTAGCGATGCATAACATATCTGACTGGGTTTGGTTCTCTTTTCCCTTGACTGCTGCGGCGTGGGTCACAACCCCAGGGAGAGGTAACACCATGGGTTCCTGGCACCTTTGCATGTTTTCTTGGACGGATATTTAACCTCCATACTTCCATGCTTTTTTTATTTTTCTATTATTTTTTTGGGGTGAATACTGACTAGTAGCATGCTTCTCTCGTCCTCTTCCCCATTTGGCTTCCCCCTGATTCTGGCTCCATTGTACTGAGCTGAGATGTAAAGGGCAGGCTTCAGGCATCCTTCAAACTTGGAATGAAATAAGTATTTCTGGTAATGCAGAAAGTAATTTACTTAATTTCAAAACTCATCCTTATCCGCTTTTGCTGCCTTGTTTCTCACAGCCTGAGTGTGTTTGCATGGGGCAAAATGCAGTGAAAATTGCAGTGATATATTTTTTCTATTAATCAAAAGAGAATCCCAGTGAGAGTCTGCCTGACCAACAGTTTGCAGCCTCAGATGACTAACACTCAGTGCATTGTGATCAAGGCTGTGGCAAGGATTGTACTCTGATTGCAGCCAACCTCTTCCATACCATTTATGTCTGCAACTGAAAAAACAGTGGCACAATAATTATTTAATGCTTCACCCATCTCATTTTCTTATTGGCATGTTTACAGTTTTTGAGTCAGAGGACCTGTGTTTGCTGTACGTAATAACTTTTTTTGACGCATGTAACTGAAAAATTCTTTGGCGGCTCTCAAATTACAATACAGTAAACCCTTGATATACCGAACCTTGTTAAATAGAATTTCGGATAAACCGAACGCTGTGTTGCCTTCGAACAAGCTTCTCTTATACCGAACTCTAGTTTGGCACATGAGGCGATTGGTGAGCCGAACTAACATGTTGGCCGGCCCGTGCTTCTCAATTTACACTGGCCCTTATTGTGTGGGGACTACTCACTCATTGTGTGGGGACTACTTTTTTTTTTTTTTTTTTTTTTTATTTATTTACATCTATTACATAAATATATATACATATACATATACATATGCACATACATACACATACATACACATACAGCCAGTAATAAATGAGCGGGCATCAGCCCGCCGCTGTAGCCGCAGCCACAGTCAGGTCACAGGTGGGCGGGGCGTGAGGTCACTCCCGCTCCTTAGTGTTCATCGGGGGGGTGGGGCGGCACGCGCCACCTCCAGCAGCAGGTGCAAATTTTTTTGAAACTGCCATACGAGGGCGGCCGCGCTTTCCGGGCCGACGCGCTGTCTGAGCCGTTCTGTAGCGGGGCAGGAAAGCAGGTAGTGGGTCAGGGGATGTGGGGCCATATGAGGACAGTGCTCACACGGCCGCTCCTCAAACCCGTCCCTCAGCTCATCCAGGGTTACGTAGCCAAGCCGAAGTCGGTGTAGAACGACCTCCTCGGCTCGGGACAGCTGCTGGGCGGGGCGTAATGGCTCGTTGTTTTTCGTGGCTTGTTTGTGCCAGGCTGCCTGCCTCGATGTCTGCACCAGCTGGCGATACTGTTGTTCTGCGGCACAGATGGCAGCGCGTCTGGCCAGTACCTTGGCCCCTTGGATGCTGGGTAAGACAGTCAAGGCCACCGCTGGATGTCTGGTGGCCTCCCGGGCCGCCTCATCGGCCGCCTCGTTGCCACGGACGCCTATGTGGCTGGGCACCCAGTTGAACCTTACACAGCGCCCCTGCGCGGCGAGGCCCTGGATGTGGCCCAGGATGGCGGTGGTGAGCTGCACGTTGTCCATCGGTGTGCGGGGCTGCCGTAGGACCTGCAGGGCAGACATGGAGTCGGTGTGAATCACCACAACCTCCTCCTGTCGGCCCAGGGCGTGCTGTAGGGCGCGCTCTATCGCCACCAGCTCCGTCTGCAGCGTGGAGCAATGGTCGGGTGTCCTCCAGGACAGCACCTCACCGCCCGTAACCACCGCAGCACCTGTCCGGCCTCTCTCAGGGTCAACGGAGCCGTCGGTGTAGTAGATAGCGACCGCGACGCTGCTGGGAACATTGGCGTGCGCAGGGGACTACTCACTCATTGTGTGGGGACTACTCACTCATTGTGTGTGGACTACTCACTCATTGTGTGGGGACTACTCACTCATTGTGTGGGGACTACTCACTCATTGTGTGGGGACTACTCACTCATTTTGTGGGGACTACTCACTCATTGTGTGTGGACTACTCACTCATTGTGTGTGGACTACTCACTCATTGTGTGTGGACTACTCACTCATTGTGTGGGGACTACTCACTCATTGTGTGTGGACAACTCACTCATTGTGTGGGGACTACTCACTCATTGTGTGTGGACTACTCACTCATTGTGTGTGGACTACTCACTCATTGTGTGGGGACTACTCACTCATTGTGTGGGGACTACTCACTCATTGTGTGTGGACTACTCACTCATTGTGTGTGGACTACTCACTCATTGTGTGTGGGGACTACTCACTCATTGTGTGTGGACTACTCACTCATTGTGTGGGGACTACTCACTCATTGTGTGTGGACTACTCACTCATTGTGTGTGGACTACTCACTCATTGTGTGGGGACTACTCACTCATTGTGTGTGGACTACTCACTCATTGTGTGTGGACTACTCACTCATTGTGTGGGGACTACTCACTCATTGTGTGGGGACTACTCACTCATTGTGTGGGGACTACTCACTCATTGTGTGTGGACTACTCACTCATTGTGTGGGGACTACTCACTCATTGTGTGTGGACTACTCACTCATTGTGTGTGGACTACTCACTCATTGTGTGGGGACTACTCACTCATTGTGTGTGGACTACTCACTCATTGTGTGGGGACTACTCACTCATTGTGTGGGGACTACTCACTCATTGTGTGGGGACTACTCACTCATTGTGTGGGGACTACTCACTCATTGTGTGGGGACTACTCACTCATTGTGTGGGGACTACTCACTCATTGTGTGGGGACTACTCACTCGTGTGCTCTCTCGTCCCACGTGTTACAGTGTACTCACCTGCCTATGTATAATACCTACTACCCTGTACTTACCTGCTTACGGAATGTACGCTGTGTGTGGTTACTCGTGAACACTTATGACCGAACGATGCCCCTCATAAACCGACCTCTGTTCGGTTTATGAGGTAAACAACTGATCATCCTATAAACCGAACTATCGGATATTGTGATGGACCCTTCCCCCCAATTGGTTTGGTTTACCGAGGGTTTACTGTATTTGTAATATATACTTCAAGATCTTTCTTACTCTTCTTTATCAAATTTTTTGATGGCTCTGTTGTCTTTCAAACTATATTTTATCATTTTTGTTTTAAGATGAATATTTATGGTAGGCCCATTTATTCTGTAACCTAAGAGAGAATAATTGTATCGCTATATTAGTAGACAGTATTCCTCCAAATTATGAATACCACATATTTGTGTAGTGTTAAAATATCTTGTAGTAGTTTGTCCTGCAGCAGCACACACGTGACCTGATGAGTATGTGTGTGTGTCTTGCAGGGACTTTGCCTATGTGGCTCGGGACCGCGTGTCCAGGAAGCACATGTGTCACGTGTTCCGGTGTGACACTCCGGCACGCACCATCGCCAACACCCTGAGGGACATCTGCAAGAAGATCATGATTGAACGCTCACTCCAACAGAACTTGAACAAGCCTCTTGACACAGGTGGGTAGTGGTGATGCCTTGCCTTGCTTGGCTGACGTGGATAAATATTCATAGGCAATTGTGGATAATGTTGAATCACTTTGTCATTATACGTATAAGAAACTGCAGAACTGGCTGGATTTGAGTGGATTTTACGAATGTAGTGCTGTATAATATTAGTGATTCCAAAGCAACTGGCAAGTGCTCTCTGTTTAACACGCTGCCGGTCATGAGTGAGTTTAGATGAGTGGTTGCCTCCCATCTGTAGCGCCCAGCTCAGCATGCCTTCCTTGCAGGTTCCGGGGGCGGAGGGGGAGGCAGCCGGCTGACTCGTCCCACCAACCTTCCCACAGAGAACCGCCGCACGCATCGCCATCCCCAAATCATCACAAGTAAGTCCGCATGTTCTTAACCCCTTCACACCCAGATCTTTCCTTTGCTATAAACAAATGTCTGTTGTCGAGCCATAAAATTACATAAAGTAACTGAATATACCACATTAGTTAGTCAACAAGGATACTAAACAGGTCATATTTATAAAAACATTGCTTATATTAATTAAAAATCATATTATTCTACAATAGAGAATTCTACATATTATTCTACAATAGAGAGAAGTCTACAATAGAAATTACGTTCTGGGTCTCAAGGGGTTGAATTGATGCAAGTGTTACTAGCACTTCAATCTTATTCTGCCTCATAAGGAACTGTTGCTTGTTTGCAGTCCTCTGATGCATAACCTTGACAGTGTGTTATTATTATGCAAAACGGAAGAAAAACTATCAACCACAAAGTTCAATCATTAGGCATCAACATCCTGTTTTAATCACTGCCTTAAGTCACGTTAATGCTTACAACTCCTTTAAGGTGGCTATCTGTGCCTCATTAGAAGTGACATGAAACAAAACTGGTCTATTAAAAGAAATAAGAAATAATTAATGTCAGAAACCATAGGAAGAGGGAAATTTGTAAGTAATAATCTGAAGTCCTTTCAAATGTTTTACTTCCATTCTCTATACAACAATGATGCACAACTTGATGAACCTATAACAGCTGTGCAATATGATGGGGTCTAATTACAAATAACTGCTATATACTACAAGAATTTAGCAGTACAGGATTTATTGTCCAGAGCAAAAACACATCATCAATAGTTTGCCTCGGTGTATTGTCGTTGTCTTTTTGTTTTGGAGTTCATTGTGGTGTGACAGCTGGGCATTTTGCAGCCCATCATCTTTGTTTAACATCAGATTTTCCCATGTCTTATGAGGTTAGACTGTCGATGATACGCTTCTAATTCTATTGTCGGCGTTCATCATATATGTATTTTGCATATACAGTAGTATATATATTTTGCAGCAGCCCAGTCCTTCCCCACACCCATGGAGGAACCCAAGAAGGTGATGCGGGTGCAGTACGTGGGGGTGCTGCAGGTGGAGCGGCCCTCAGGCATGGAGGTGATCAACACAGCCATTCAAAGAGTGGTGGAGGCCAACCCCCCGCCCTGGAGGAATGTGTCGGTAGCCGTTGCACCATCCACCGTCACCATCACCAACGCTGTGAGTCACCGCGGCATCCCACCATGGGGCTCTTAAACTGACACACATAGCACACATCTACACTACACATACCACACTGTCAATGTTTGAAAGAAAGACTGGATAAATGTAGATACGGAAACGGGACCACACTAGTGTAACTCAGACCCTGTAAAATACAACTAGGTAAATATATCTGTCCTCTTTCCACAACAAATTTGCCTTCTATCTTATCCCTTATGCTGAACATCAATGTAGGCTACACTGTCTCTTCTTCATTACTTACCCCAGATATCTGATGGTGATGTAAATTTAAAGAAGTAGAGGAAACTGAATACAAGTAACTTTTATCTTCCTGCAGGATGATGGGAAGCAGATTGCCGAATGCAGAGTCCGTTTCCTGTCATTCCTGGGCATTGGGTCGGACGTGAAGCACTGCGCCTTCATCATGCACACCGCCCAGGACCAGTTCATTGCCCATGTGTTCTTCTGTGAGCCGTCGACAGGGGCACTCTGTAAAACCATTGAGGCAGCCTGCAAGGTATGGGAAACTGCAAGTATTATCACAACAGACCTAATATTACACTGACCGTTTCGCCGCACTGCAAAAGTCCTTCAATCTCACTCAGATGCATGTTTCACGATTTTGCAGATAGCATCTTTTATAGTATACACTTTCATCTAGTTTTTTTTCAAATTCATTTTACAAACATGTCATTGGTGTCTAGGTGGTATTAAAAAAAGAAAATATACCCATATTTTTAACAGAAATTGTTTTCTCCATAGAATCAAGCTTGTACTTACAATTCACAATTCTGTAAAAGTCTTATTTCACTTCCACAGTACCCCTTCATGCCCAGATTTTTCTTTTGATATAAAAAATTGTATGTTGTCGAGCCATAAAATTACGAAAAGTAACTTAATATACCAAATTAGTTAGTCGACAAGGATACTAAACAGGTCATATCTATAAAACATTGCTTATATTCATTAAAAATTGTCTAATGGTAGCCAAATTACAATGGAAATTACGTTCCGGATCTCAAGGGGTTAACTAGTGTAACATTATAATGGGTAGATATTTGGAGAAACGCTTTAATGCACAACTATACCATACTCTTAAACTTGCTGCCAGAGCCATGTAAGTGTGGTTTGCTGGAATACAAACCTACCATACCTTAGTCCTCCTTTAAGATAGAGGTGGACACAGCTATATCATTTTGTTCATACCTGTGGCAGAGCCGTGTGCAGGATAGAAATGATGAAGGGTGACATGATCCATAGCTCTCATTGTTGCTTTTTAGAAATAGAAATTGTTACCCATGTTTGAAAAATGTATGGCCTTAAAGTTACAGCCTCAGTGAAGGTGACGTGTCCATGCAAATACTTTATTGCAACACTTCCTTAGAGGTTATCTGATAGGCAGGAGTAGAGCATATTTTAGATTATATTTCTTCAAACCAATGCTCATAAGAAAGCTATAAGTATTTTTTATTGATGAAAATCTGATATTCAAAATAAGAACACTTAGATTTAGCTTGTTTGGGCTAGAATAACATCAACTATTGGACGCTAGAACCCTCATGGCCGCAAAATATGTATCTGAGCGAGATTCAGCGGCTTTTACAACAGGATGCAAGGGCTGAGTGTAATGGTCTAATATAGTAAAACATCTTCTGTGGCATCCGAATGATAAATACAGTGTTTTACATGGTTTTATTCCATATTTGATGATTCCCAGTTTTATTTCTAGTAGAATGATTACCTATAATAAACATTGGAAATCATGATTGTAACGAGTTTACCTCATAAAAAGTTCATACATGATGATTATAGGTTTAGCAGAGATCTGTCTTTAACCCTCGCTGATCTTTCCCGACAGCTGCGGTACCAGAAGTGTCTCGACGCTCACCCCGGCGTGGGGCGCGGGGGTCGGGGGGCCGGCACCCCACGCACCATCTCCGCCACACTGCGCTCCGTCCTTGGCACCATCACCGGCCGGAAGGCTCGCTCGGCAGAGTCGTGAGATGAGGACTCGCCTCTGCAGGTATGTGACTCTGGCTCATTTAGGGCTGGCGTACCTGAACCCATGTCTTCTTGAGTCAGGGAGCGGCTGTGCCCATGCCAGGGGCGATTCATTGGGGGAACATTTGTTTCTCTTTAGAATGTAATTGAAAACGCCTCACAATATGTAGGTTGGCGTGGAGTCATTGGGAAGTACAGTACCTAGAGTTTAGACAAAAGCATATAATAATCCCAGTTTATAAAGGAAAAAGGAGACAAAAAGTGGATGTGAGAACTATTGGGGAAATAAGTTTATTGAATATCAGGTCAGGTGTATAGCATGAATTGTCTGCTCAGTGTCACACTTCCTCCTGCCGGGTGTGCTCACGCCACTCCCGGCAACAACCCTTGCAGGTCTCCTCCCTCGGTACACACTGATGATAGAAGTCAGAGGTAATCTCTTCTGTTATTCGCTTAATTTCTGTAGTAGATTGTAAAAATGACTGAGATCTCAGTGATGTCTAAGAAGGGACAAAAAGTATTGATACTTGATTGCCATACATAACCAGAGGCTATGGAGATCCCATCCTTGTGTGGGCACGCTGGGCAGCAAAGACCGGCTCTCAATAGATATTTATTGAGCCGGTCTTTGCTGTGCAGCGTGCCACACAAGGATGGGATCTCCATAGCCACTGGTTATGTATGGCAATCAAGTATCAATACTTTTTGTCCCTTCTTAGACATCACTGAGATCTCGGCTATTTTTGCCTTCTACCGGAGAAATGAAGCGAATCATAGGAGAGATCAGTGGGAAGAGGTCTGTGAAGGCTGATGCCTGGAGTGTGGTGAGCACACATGGAGATGATTCTACTAAAATTTCCTTAATAAGGACATTACTAAGATTTTAGGTGAGCAGGACCATCTCAACAAAATTTATCAGGTAGATGCGGGGTGATCAGAAATATGGGGAATAAACACACAATCTGACTAATATCATTGTTTTAATACAGTACCATGCATATAGACAATATTGTGTGGCAATAATTTAGGGAGTCTCCGACTCAAACTCTGGCTGCTCATTTACCGGTAAACAACACTACAAGTCTTGCACGTCAGTTTTGTGTTGGAAGTAATGGGGCTACGGCCGCCTCACTCTTCAGGGTGTCCTTGCTTGGTCTTCTCCAGGATTCCTACCTGTAAAATGAAAATCCAAATTAGAAAATGAATTTGCTTCGTACTTAAACTGATTATTTGCATCGTGCGTGTAGCGTTGGCTGGTACTTCCACTCTGGCTCAAGCAGACTTAATTAACTGGCTGTTCAGAGTGACTTGATACCAAGAAGCAGGCTGAGGTGAGGGCCGGCTGAATGTGGTGGACAGCGCTGCAGGACCGGTGCTGGAACAAGACTTACAGTTATGTCCTTTGCATACTGTGTTACCTGCACCTTGTTATTAATTGTGTCAGTTTCATTGAGGACTTTCTGCCCAAGCGATACTACCGATCCGTGCGTGGGTTCCGATCCCATCTTCTTTGTTAATATGTAGGATTACGTGGGTACAAATGGTCTTCAATGAATGGCCATTTAATTAATGAACAAGGTGTAGGTAACACAGTGTGCAAAGTGCCACAAATTTAAGTCTTTTTCCAGCGCCAGTCCTGGCGGCTCTGTCTACTGCCCTCACCCAGACCCTCACATCAGCTTGCATCAAAGTACGAGTTGTCGCTCTGAACTAGCCAGTGAAGTGACTCCGGCCGGAGAGCTTGAATGAAAGTACCACCTATACACACTGTATAGTGTGTGCATGAGGTGCAATCAAACAGTTATGCTCTCTCTCCCCCTGAGATCTGAGATGTGTGAAGGAGACCCTCTTTCTAAACACTGGGTAATCCTCATCTTGATTTGGTTTATAAAACTTTGCCACACGAAGGTACACACAGCACTACATCACTGTAGTCACCTTGCTGGAGTGCAATAACCCATACTAAATGGAAAAAGGTTTTGTTATCAGACCTGACACACAAAGAACCACAATAACGTTTAGAGGATTGAATAATCCCTCTGAACTAGGTGACCGAGACCATGCGGTTCTGCTAAGGTGATGATAGGGAGTTAACCTTCCTGGCTTGAGGCGGGAAGCTGCAGGCTTGTGGCCGCCAGCCGAGCCACTTGGCTACCCGGACCCAAAATTAGGGAGTGTTTGACTCTTCTGATCAATATCTTCAATGTCCTAACATTGTGGCATCATTGACAATCTGAAAGACATGAAAAATATTAAACTTGATTCTAGTATTGAGTAAAACTGATTAAGTAACAAAGTTTTTTACTAATTCCAATCAAAATGTGGGAGAGGTTTTTGTGTGTGACTTTGGAAGCGATTTACAGCAAACTATTAATTTGTCACTTTCCATCCTTTTTACATGCTTTGCCTCACATGTATTAACCTTAATTTATTATTTAATGACCTATTTAATGATGAGCATTGGCTGTGGACCCTTGACGCCCAGCCTCAGCATAACATGATATTGTAGGCACTCTTAAGTCATACATCACCGTCTTTGCAGGACTTGTGGTGGCGCCCTGCAGAGCGTGAGGTGATTCCCCATAGACACCTTGCCAGCCCCGGCGCGTTCAATGGGTGTCCCTTCTCCTCACGGCAGGTGCAGGCGCTGATTTCTCCCACCTGTGACACCCCTCACTCCATCGGCCTCCATCGCTCCCCCACCACCCCGACCCTGGCCCCCCCCACACCGGCCACTCCCATGTCACCTCTGGATGCCCTTCGCCGTCTACAGTTCCCTACAGACATTTCCCCTTCCCTCTCCCCTTCCCAAGAAGAAGATCTCCACATACAACATGAAATCTCCTTGGGGGAAGGAAGTAACCTTTCGCTGGAATCTGAAGCAGAAGAAGAGGCACAGTCAACAGAGGATACAACAGAAAGGATAACAACAGAGTGAAAGAGTTGGCGTAAAGTATCCTGAACAAAGTGCCATTTTGTCCACTTGATATTTAGTGGCAGCTGCATTGCCCTGAGGGAGGCAGCGAGGGAGGAATTAGCAAAAGTGTACAAGGGGCAGCTTGCGGGAGGGGCACCACAGTCACGGTAAACCAGATAGTGGTGCCATTACCCATTGACAAATACTCCTTCCCTTTTATACTACAGGAATTGGTGTCATTGATAAATTTACCCTCAGCAGGCCCTCTCAAGGGAGCCACAGGGATAGAAAGGCATCGCTGCCTCCTATTCATTCCCATGTTGAGTGTCTCTTTGTGTAGCCTCGTACTCAGAACTTTCTCTGTTGCTATAGAAATTCTGCCTCAATTATAGAGTTGATAGTGGAGGGTTACCTCAGTCCCTGCTCGGGGCAAGGGTGGATTGGTGCCTACATTCCAGGGACAAGGGTAAGGGTAAGGGCGGGTCAAGCATTGGGTTCCCTTAAGACCAAGTCAAGCTTTGATTTGAATAGCGTTAAGCCGTGCATGTATATTGAGTCCATCGTTGTGAATGCTGTGGTCCTGAGGGATCGGCCTCAGTCACTCTTATACTAACTCAACTATTGAGTCTCTGTATCTAACTTATTTTTCCCTTCATCCTTGAACAGTAACTTATTTTATATTTGAGGATATATTTTTGTATTAGTTTCTGTAGGGCAGCCAGATGTTAGTCCTTCTGTACCTCGTGTACCTCATTACTTATGTACCTCTGTCTTAAGTCACCTACCAAGAAATACATTCCTTTTAAGGGTCACGGCATATAATTGACAGCCAGGCAAGTTTGTATGGTTAGTCGGCAGCATCCTGACAGGGATCCACAAAGGGTATCCTCCAGGCAGAATTTCTAGTAATGTCTGTCGTGGTAGGGCACCGTGCAAATGTCTGGCCTTCCTGTAGGATGCCAGGTATAGTCTTTCCAATGTATCAAGTCACTTTAGTCGCTTTAATTTCTACCCATTACCATTATAATTATATATATATACATTCCTATTCTCCCCCTATGGTGAGGGAACAATACCTCCCTCACAAGGACAGGGGGGGGGGGGGGACAAAACTACCACTCTACTAATTGAGAGGGTGGTTGGTTGGTGAATAATTTCCATAAGCGACTTGATAAAATGGAAAGACTATAGTGCCCGGCATCCCGGCAGGACGTCTGGCATCATGTCATCGGTACTTAATATTACTTGTGCCCTATCTCTATCTCCTCCACTGTGTATTTCAATCATGATCTAACACGGCAGCTCCCTTCTCACCACCGAGGTGATGTGAAGTAGAGTGGTGAAGACAGGGAGGCCTGAACTAGCTGCTAAATCTTACCTTTTTATGTTGGTTCAGTGTCTAATTTTCCATGGTGGTGTTGCTGCTGTTGTCTTGACGCTATGTAGTCTCTCACTGTGGTCTGTGGTGCCGGGGAAGGCCTCCTCTGCCCCCTGGTCCACGCCTACACCTTCAACACCTCCCTAGACAGGAAACGAGGAAAACAATAATATACAAGTGGCGAGTGACAAGGATGACGGTAGCATGTGTAGCTTGTAGCGTGTTTTCGTGTGCCCACCATGATCACCACATACAGGAGAGCTATAGCAGATATTGGGTCGCTACACCATCTTCCTAACTTGACCCAAAGGTCCACAAATATAAATGTAGAATCTCTTAGGCTAGAGTGTAAAGTGTCTCACAGCATCAGTATAGTAATCTGTTATGTTCTCTCTACTGTCTGTCATTTCAATCAGATATCTTAATTTTCACTCAGATTGCCTAGAGCAGTTACATAATATATAACCTATTGTATATAGGAGAAGCTGTGTGTGATAACCTGCCTGGGGCCTGCTGCTGCCACCTCACACAGGGAAATTGTTATTAGCCTTCTGTATTGGGAGTGTGGATTGATCCGTCACGGGTTAATGTGAGTGCATGTAGTTCCTATGTGTGAGGCAGCAGGCACAGAGACACCTGCTGGCCGGCACCATCACGCAGTGGAGAGTGCCTACATGCTTGCCATAGTGACATCAGTCAATATTTAATACTCATCAAAGATATATTGTAGCTTAGCCTTACCAAGCAAGGAATATACAAGTTTCTCTTACCTTAGGCATTGGATGAGATGAAGTGACAGTCATTGTTACCTGGAGGCTCGGACCTCCAGCACTGAGCCCAGCAGCTGTCTCTGCTCCCCTCCCACCTGCTGAACAAACTGTTGTAAAGTCTATAGAACTGAGTTAAGCCTTGGTTTGATTTTTATCAGAATTGTATAAAGTAAGGACATATACATATATATATACATATATAAATACTCTGGAGGAGAGAATGATCTGCCTGTGTCATGTTACAGATATTAAGGATAGATTGAGGAAGATGATTGAATACTTTTCTGCAGTATCATTTTCTTAAGTCTACATATAAATCACTTAATTTTGTTACCAAGATCAAGAAAACTTCAGATACTTTGTTCATCAAGTTAAGTGTTTAATTTTGACACACATGTCTGTACAGATCGTGCATTTAAGTGCCTGTCAGTTTGCATTGCAGGTGCTTACACAAACTTTATCAGTGTCAATACCCATGTGTGAACAAAATACATTATTACATAGAACACAGAAACATGTTTTATTACATCCCTCAGAAATAAGCCGAGTGAATGTGTGAAAATTATAAGGTAAGAAAAAAGAAAAAACCCCATACTACTAGGCAAGGATTTAAGCAGTCAAAATGTAGCTACTGTACCTCTAATCCAGCCTCCGCCACCTACAGCTGCCTCGCTACTTTGGCCAAACTTATTAAGAGTATTTAGCTATAAATGGGAGGCAGTGATGAGGTGGGAAGGTGACCCGGCTCACTGCAAGATGGCTAGTCGAGTCCCTAGCAAACACTCGGTCCTACCGGTCTGGGCCAAGGGCTCGAGTGCATGTGCTTAGCGCTCGGCCAAGGGGTTTTCCTGTTTGCGAGGAATATACTGTACAATAAACAGGACAATAGGGCAATCAAGCTCTTGAGATGTGAACTTAGTGATGGCTGTTAAGGGTTCCGAGTTGTCTGTCCCTGAAGCTGGCAACTCCATAGGCAGGTGTGCCAGGCGGGCATAACTAATGACCACCTCTATATACATACATCATGCCTAATTCTCATTCATTACTTTATATGTAGTAACAATTATACCATTTCTCCCCTTCATGGAGACGACGGTCACTGTGAGAGTTGTGATAAATTTATTGAGAGAAAAAGAACTGGTGTTTACTCATATTTTTAATAATGATTTTAAATATTATAAAAATATTTTCATGATCATCTCTAACAAACTACATGTTTCATGAGCATATTTTATTTATCTACATATTCAAATAGATGAAGTCAGTGGAGGGAAGTGTTACAAAACTGTGTTTGCACTTTTTTCCATTCCAACCTTTGGCCTGGTCCCTCACATGCAAACACTCAATACATCGCCACTATGTAAAGCTATGGATCCAGGGATCACTATAGTCAGACCGGCTTTAACTGGCAGTCTGGGTTGAGTCGCCCGAGGCCTCCAGCTGTAAAATACTTAAGTTAAAATTGTATCAATACGTGTACATCTGTTTTGTGATGCCTTTTACAAATATCACAAAAGTTAAGCTCAATGATTTTCAATATGTGGCAATAGTGCATTCCTGCGCTCAGACCCGGAATGCCAGTTTAAGTTGGTCTGACTATATAAATGATTTCACAGCACTAAACTAATATATCGGTTTCTTTTGGGGGAGATGGGTCACATGATGTCGTTTCACTTTCTATCCACTACAAAAAAAAAAAACCCTGTCAACACACACAAACACACCTACACTGTGCTATGTGTGTGGCTTCATATTTGTAAACCATGAATATGAACTTTATATAAGGAGTTTTCTTTTTTTCTTGTGCATTTTCAGCCCGTCAGGGTGGCAAGGTTGGTAGAGACGTGAGTTCGCAATGTGCAGCGTCCCTGTGCATTCGGTCAGCGGTTCGAGTCCGCCTAGTTCGTGCTGACGTGGCGGCGCTTTGTATAGTCAATAACCTTGTAGTTGGTACTTGCAAAGTGTCAAGATAGGATGAAAATCTTATCTTATCTTGTGCATTTTCAAGATTCAAACAGGAGGGTTGTTAAGTACGTACAACACACCAAGTGCAGAGCTACAAATAACACCCTCTGTTTACACAACCATCTGTCCTTGCCAGGTAGTCATTCAAGGTTTCTTCACACATGCACCAGTTATTATTTTCCTTAATAAAAATATTACAAATTTTACTTCAGAGTTATTCGCATCATACAAATACTACTCACATTCTGCTGTCTAATTTTCTAGATATTCTTCAGAAAATAAGTAAAGAAAATTTTCATAGTATTTAGGATGATGGATCTGCCATTTGCCTTCTTAAAGAAATACTAATATCTAACACCATTCTACTCATGAATTGGTACACCCAGAAGGTTAATCTCAGCAATACATACATAGATCTACTTGGCCTCAGGAGTGAAACAAGTGTGCAGAGTTAGTACTATATACAAATATATGAAGGAGGTCACATCCATATCGCATGAGAATATCAATTTACAAGACCCAGTGTTGATAAATGCACCCCAGGTAAGAATATTGAATTTAGACTACACAGTGCAACATAAGATCAAAAGTCTCACTCCACAAATAGTACAAAACCAAAAATCTAATCAACATCTTATCCCTTCAAGTCAGCCAAACACTTGGCGAGTCTTATCTTAAATGTCTTCAGCGTCCCGCGTGTCACAGCTTCATGAGGGAGGTGCGGGGTCAGGCACGCAGCAGCCAGCACAGCACCAGCGTGACAGCCAGGGTGAGGCTGCATAGCCTGCCACCATTGTGTGCTGCACCAGAGGCTCCGAGGACTGTAATGGAAGTGAGAGGGAGTCAGGCTTGTGACCAAAATTAGGTATGAGAGAGAGAGAGAGAGAGAGAGAGAGAGAGAGAGAGAGAGAATTAGTGTATATAAAAGCCAGTCTTTATCCTACGGTCATAGAATACCATCAACCCTCACTTTAACTAACCAATTGGGGGGAAGTGGGTGACGTTATATCTTTAAGTCCGATATATCCGAGGGATCCGAACTTTTCGCATCCCTCGAACAAATGGATGCGAAAGTATGAACAAACTTTGTTCGTTATACGAGGTGAAAGTTTGCTATTTCCGACCATTTCCGTGTATAGTGAACTTTGTTTGTTACATTAGATGAAAGTTCATATACTTACGTTTATGCAGCCATCACAAATATTACATGCATACAGGGAAATGTAAACAATACGTGGTGAGGCACAGGAGATAGGCAACGTGGTGAGGCACGGGAGGACGTGAGAGGAAGTGTTTACAAGCGGGCGGACAAAGCTAGACTGATCGGTGCACACTGCAGAGTCGCTCAGCCCGGTCGGCTTTGTTTTCACTGCCACCGACCGACCTGCATGTACATGTTCGGCCGGCCCACCACAATACCAAACCCCGCTTTTACTGAACTTGTTTGGTAAATCCCCACATGTATCGAAGTATCAGAAAATATTTGTTAAAGCCAAAAAAATGTATATAAGAGATCCATAAAAGCAAGGGTTTACTGCATGAGAAAATTGATAACATTAACTAATTTTTGCAGCTAAAGTTCCGTTCAAATTTTTTTATAATTACTCATTTATTGGCCACCCGTCCACAATTAACGCTGATAACAAGATATACGACCAGATAACTGAAGTGAGCAATGTGTTTGATTGCATGGTCTTTGGTGATTTCAACCTGGCTGTTACTTCTTCCAGAGGGAATTCGTTATGCTCTCACTCACGTCATGACTTTGGTAGTGATTTATTAGAATGTTTCTTAACTCAGCATGTTCACAAACCCATGAGAGGTGACAACATAATTATACCTTGATTTATCAGCTAATGCAGATTTATTAAAGAATGTAAATATTGGCCATAAATTTGGCACTAACTAGTGAATGCGACCATAAAATTCTCTGGAGTTTGAAAGTCTTCAGCGCAATACAAAAAAGTTGATAAGGAAAAGAAAGAAAGATCTCAAAATACATACTGCAAATATTAGTTAATTTAACCACAAAGATTTTTCAGTTACTTGCACAAGAAAAATAATTACAGTGAACATAAATTATGTAGGTCCACTTTGCCTCGAAAACTGTAAATATACAAATAAGGAAATCTAGATGGTTGAAGTATTATTATTGCTTTGTCTCTAGTATAGAAAGTTATCCATGATCAGAGTAACTTAATTCCATTGAGAAATTAAGAATTTCTTAAGGACACAGGTGATTAAAGCAATTGATAGCTTAAATTTAACAAATCTCCCGGGCCAGACTGTATTGAACTGAGACTTTCAAAGAAGCACATAATTAAATGTATAACTCTCTTCCAATATTCTTAACAAATCCCTACTGTCCAGTAAAGTTCCTTGTAACTGTAAACTAAAGTATGTTACTCCAATAAAGAAGAAAGGTGACTTGACAAAACTAGACAACTACAGACCGATCAGCCTCACATCCGTAGTCTGTAAAGGAATTATTCAGGGTAAAGCCTCTCTTAGCCTCTGTAAATTATGAATTATTGAAGGGATTCATAAATTGTATTATCATCCGAAGTTTGAACTCTTAAATCGCTTTAGTTTATTTTTAATTATTTTTTTAAATAATACCGCCAGTCTCCCCTTAACTTATTACCATGGAGAAAATGTTGTCCGTGATTTCGACCAAAGTAACAGTTATCCAAAGCCTTGCACGGTGGGCAATGGCATTAAATGGGGGCATACTCTATGCTGCGCGTGGCCTCGGTGCTCATCTCCTTCACATAAGCCCTTGAGCCTGTGGTGGGTGACAACCCGCTACCCCGGGTTCACCCCGGGGTAGCGGGTTGTCCCTCATTGACCACCCCAGATCTGGGGTGGTCAATGAGATTTCAGGCATCCCCTATATCCGCCACTGTCCACTCATTCCTCTCACTCCCTTCCCTTCTCTCTCTGCTTAACTTACGCTGCAGAAATATGAAGAAAAGCAACAAAATAAAGCGTTGTTTGGCCAAAAACATCCTCTACCTACCAGTTGCCTGCACACACGTCCTGCCACTTCGCTCTCGACTGCCGCTCGTATAGCAGATTCCTCAAGGAACTCAACACTGCTTCGAAAATCGAAACACTAAACCTTTCCCTTATTTCCTTCCTACGCCCTTATCTGTTGAGACCAATAATTATTGACCTGTAACGTTATCTAAGTCTTAAATGTTAGTAAATGTGAGTTAGTAATAGTGTTGGTATAGTTTGTAGTATTTTTTTTAAAGCTTATATTGATAAAGTTCGTTAGTGTTTCGAACTCATTAACAGCGTCGCAGAGGGTTGTGGGTAGGATATCTTTTGTTGTTGTTTTGTTACGTAGTTTGTGGGTTGTTAAAGGACTGGATTGCTTTGTTAGCAGTGGCGTAGCTGGGTATCTATTAATGGGGAGCACCTGGGGGGGGGGGGCACTAGGCAAGCGGAGCTCAGGGGCCACTCTGATGCCACATAGAAGGGTATATTCTAAGATCACTGGTGGGTATAAGAGCATTATACAGAGAACGGTAACCATGGCCAGTGGGGGGGCAGGCACCTGGGAGGGCACAGGATTATCAATGACCCCGCGTAGCTACGCCATTGGTAATAGGCGCAGCAAGCAACAGTAACGCCCACCCAGTCACATGAGGCGAATTTTGGTGAAGAAGCCGTAAGAAGCCGGCTTCTTGTAGCTTGCGTTTTCTGTTAACGCGAGGCACTTTTAAGAAGCCGGCTTCTTACGGATTGGCCCAGCTGGGCAAGCCGTAAGAAGCCGGAAGAAGCGAGCCCTGGGCCCCGCTTATCACGGCTTCTCTCCGCTTCATACGTCACGATACGTGACGTCAGAGAAAAACAACACGTGGCGGTGTTGCGCGAAATCTTATCAGTTCAAAATCTTGTAGACCCCTCCATTCATCTATCGTATTTCACTAATTGTACAGCTTAACTGCTGCCCCGATACACGTTACAGGCAACATGAGTCACGAGCTTCCCATGAGAACACTTACAAGTAATAATAGTTGATAAAATAATACATGATACACACCATACTCCTGACTGTTTTTGACGTGGATAATTTAAGCTTTTGAGTAACTATTATTACTTGTAAGTGTTCTCATGGGAAGCTAGTGATTCGATGTTGCCTGTAACATGTATCAGGGCAGCAGTTAACCTGTAAAACCAGTGAAATAAGAGCGATGAATGGAGGTTTACAGGATTTCGCGCCTTGACAATATTTCGCAAAACAGCGGGACAGGCGGAACTAGTAATAGAGTGAATATCGTCGTAGAAATAATGTAATTACAGATAACAGGACACAAGTAAACACACAGATGTACATTCAAAATCATGGACTTACCTTAAGACCACGTATAAGAATATACAAGGTACCGTAGATAACACTATATAGTCGCCAGTCAATTGCCACTGCACTAATGTCGCCAGGCACAATATATTACGAATTTTAGCATCCCTACAGACTTTTATGTGCCACTGAAGACATGTAGTGTGTGACACTAGTGTGATGTACATAATATAAACTACTGTGGATGCGTCTTCAGTGGCACATACAAATCAGTAGTGATGCTAAAATTCGTAATATATTGTGCCTGGCGACATTAGTGCAGTGGCAAGTGACTGGCGACTATAGTGTTATCTACGGTAGAGCAGCTGATAGGTATATATTGTGGAAATGACTAGCATTGCGTTTAATTCAGTATGTTTATAAGAGAAGATGTGGTTGGATATGAGTTGAAGATGACAATTCGTCATTGTGTGCACATTTACCTTTTTTTGGCATTTAATCAATCAATCAATCGTCATTGTCTGGTTGTTTTGTTTACAGCTATCAGCTGTGATCGCCGAGCGGGCGAGCCCCGACAAGAAGCTGGCAACTGTCAGCCGTTATGGCGAGGCACGCAAACGAGAGAGAAGTCGGTAAGAAGCCGGCTTCTTACGGCTTCTTCACCAAAATTCGCCTATATTCACCATTGCACAGTAAACAAACATAGATTCTAATCACACATGCTGACCTGTCCCTTCACCCTGTCACATCTACATGGGTTCTGTTCCCCTGATGACCGCAGTTTCCTATTATCGTAAAAACTCACCTCAATATTTACACCAGTTTTTATTCATCATTTTCCCCAAACTTTCGTCAGGTCATCTTTAGAATTTGTATCCAGCAGGTATACGAGTTCGTACAAGCGCAAAGACTTATGCACGCGTTAACCCCTTCACGCCCAGATCTTTCCTTTGCTATAAAAAAATGTATGTTGTTGAGCCATTAAATAACGAAAAGTAACTGAATAGTATAACAAATTAGCATGGACAGGGATACTAAACAGGTCTTATCTATAAAATATTGCTTATATTAACTAAAAATCGTCTAATGGTACCCAAATTACAATGGAAATAACGTTCTAGGTCTCAAGGGGTTAAATGCAACTGTTACTCACGGGATATTCACTTGTGTGGTCACGTGTCATTGATGCATGTATGAAAAAAAAAACCTTTCTGGTGTGCCTTCAGTATGCTTAACCTCAACCATGTTCCCTGAGCCTCGGCAGCGTGTTAACCCCTTGAGACCCAGAACTTAAGTAATTTCCATTGTAATTTGGCTACCATTAGACGATTTTTTGTGAATAAAAGCAATATTGTATAGATATGACCTGTTTATAATTAGTATCCTTTCCACTAACTAATTTGGTATATTCAGTTACTTTTTGTAATTTCATGACTCGAAAACAGACCATTTTTTATAGCAAAGGAAAGATTGGGGCGTGAAGGGGTTAAATGGCGAATAATTGTCATTCTTACGAATTAAAACAACCGTCTTACCCCCGACAACTCCTGGAAAGTGTCTGACAGCGCTATAACACTGTTCTCTGATTGTAAGCAAGGGGGGGGGCTTATATAATGTGTGGCGGTTATGGTGGTGGCAGTGGCGTTCTTTATAGCCAATCAGGCTCTTTGTCGCCATTCACTCCTTACTGTCGCAAAGAGTTCTTAGCCCCTTGAGTCCCAGAACGTGATTTTCATTGTAATTTGACCACCATTAGACTATTTTAATAGATATAAGCAATATTTTATAGTTATGACGTATTTAGTATCCTTGCCCACTAGATCATTTGGTACGTATATTCAGTTACTTTTCGTGATTTTATGGCTAACAAACAGACGATTTCATATAGCAAAGGAAAGACCTGGGCGTGAAGGGGTTAAGCACTACTTTGCATGCAGATCCCAGCAAGCCTACGAGGACAGTGGCACAAGAACACTCACCACAGACAGGCAACGAGGCGGGGTCCACAAGATCCCCTAAACGACCGGGCTCGTCCGGGTTGTACTTCCGCCACCCAATGTCGTTCTCGGCGCAGCTCAGCTCCAGGCCGTCGTCCCAGCTGCCTTGAGGGTCGTTGGGGAACACCGCGGCGTGGCCCTCGGGACAGCTGTGCCAGGGGAAACGGTAGAATCAGCAGGGGTTTGCCTACACCATGAGACCATTTACAAAGCAATTTCCGATTCTAGATAATCTTAATCATAGGTTCATATATGCTATGCAACCATGCCCTCAACTATAAGTATACAGACATTACGTGAGTACACACACACACACACATACACAGACACACACACACACACAGTGACACACACACACACACACACCTGAGAGAGGCTAATGCAAAGCCCGTCCTGTCAGCAGGTAACACGTCCCCCCGACAGGTATATGTCGCTTCCTTAATTTCCACAATGACGCCCATCTCTCGGGCGTGCTCGAAGCCTGGGCAGCCGCCGGTGTCGACTGCCGGGGAAAGAAGAACCAGATGAGTGTTGAAGGCATGTCCACCTGTCCCATATGAATTTGACAACATGAAAGAGTGTGCGTGCGTGCATCCTTGGCTGTGTGTGTGTGTGTGTGTGTGCGCGTGCTTCGGAGCTCATCCCGGTGTCGCGTGGGCAAGTGTCCGACACCTGTCGCGTGGGCAAGTGTTTGTTTACGAAAAGCAGTCCGTTTACAAACAAAGGCAAAGAAAACGGGTGTTGAGGGGAATACTTACTAATATTGACTTTATCAACAAAGGCATGTCCAGGTGTCCCACGACAACAAACCCGTCTATATTTATCAACAAAAGGGGGGGGGGGGGGCACGAAGTGGAACACTCGCCGGCGTCGACGAGAATTCCTATCGGCGACAGTTATAGGTATGGTTTTGAGCATATATGATATATGAGGGCTTCAATTTCGTACATAAATGTCTTGTGAGCAGGAGATGGGGCCTTAACCACTTGAATACCTCATATATGCCTCACTTGTCCAATTGAAGGCCTCATATATCATATATGCTCAAAACCATACCTATAACTGTCGCCGATAGGAATTCTCGCCGACGTCGGCGAGTGTTCCACTTCGTGCCCCCCCCCCTTTTTGTTGTAAATAAAGACGGGTTTGTTGTCGTGGGACACCTGGACATGCCTTTGTTGATAGTCAATATTAGTAGGTATTCCCCTCAACACCCGTTTTCTTTGCCTTTGTTAGTAAACTGACTGCTTTTCGTAAACAGACACTTGCCCACGCGACGCCGGGTCTCGCAGTCTTCCCAGTATGCAGTGTCAGGATGGGAGCGAGGAGTGGTGTGCCGTTGCTGTGCAGGCGTGTGTAATAAGATGAATAAAACAGCAGCGAAATAAAACAAAATTATAGAAAACATAGAAAACAAAACAAATGGGGTGCCGTTATAGGAAGGCAACACCCCAACAACATCATCTGTCATGTGTCTCAGATATGCCACGATGTTTGAAAGTGTAGGCTGCCTATAAGCCTGTTAGGACATAGTCATGGTGATGAGGTGGTGTTGGAGGAAACGGAAGATGAGGGCGTGTGTGTGAATGTAAGTGTGGGAGAGTATGATCAGGAATACTTACTCAGGCTCTCCACCCACAAGTCGTCCTGCGGCCTGATGACTTTCTTGTAGGAGGTGCGAGGGATGCGGATGCTGCAGCCCAGGCGGTGGTTCTTGGGGAGGCTGGACACCTGCACACCATCAACACAATGGACAGATTATTATAGTATATTTTTTTAACGAGGCAAAAATTCCATTCTATCTTAAGGTCTCATGCTTAAAATTTTGCCTTTGTTTACCTGATAATATGGTTAACTATGATAAAATACAGGTGAAATTAAGAAAACCTGTAGTACTCCCTTCTCCTGGCATCAATATCAGTCAGTAAGCAGCAAGGGGGCAGGATTTTTTGTCTCGTTAATAAAAAGCAGACTATAGGCACTGATTCCCTTCGTGCAATCAATATCTTGCATACAGGAGGAACAAAGAACTGGAGGAACTACTACTGGATAATAAGGAATCTGGCACCTGAGTTTAAGAATTCTACAATGATAACAAAATAATAACAGGAATAACCATTTGGCTGTGTAAAGAAATGAAATCAAATATATTCAAGCATAAACAAATATAACGTAATGACTCTTTAGTGATGACGTAAAGATGTTTAACAAAAAATTGAAAGAATCCAAGAGAAAGCACAAAACATGTCTTTCTTTCACAAATGGAGATTATATGTAATGTGAGATTATATAGTAATGTGGAAATTGGAACTCACACAAGAGAAGAGATTGGCGATAAACAAATGGAAGTTTTAGAAAGGAACGAACTCTAGATTTCGAATATTTTTCTATCAAAAGAGGGAAAGTAGGTAGCGACTATGAAGAAGTCCTTATGGAACAACGAGGAAAGAAACAAATGAGTGAAATTGATATGAAATTAAGTAGATAGGTATTATAGTGCAAGACATAACGACATCAATGGATTGTAGTGACGAGCACAGAAAAGCGGGGCACGAGGCCAATGGGTACTGACTTAATTAAATACGAGGAAATAAAGACGATATTAGTAAACAGGAAAAAACCAAATGTATTAACCCCTTGCGGCCCAGAACGTAATTTCCATTGTTATTTGGGTACCATTAGACGATTTTTAGTGACTATAAGTAATATTTTATAGATATGACCTGTTTAGTATCTTTGTCTACTAGCTATTTTGGTATATTCAGTTACTTTTCGTGATTTTATGGCTTACAGACGATTTTTTTTATAGCAAAGGAAAAATCTGGGTGTGAAGGAGTTAACAGTGGGGAGGTCAAATGAGTTAAGAGGTGCGGCCCCAAACAAGCACTTACACCCAACATAATTATGAGGTGCATATATATGGAATGAAAACTTAACAAAAATAGTAACTAAGGCCAGAAAATTTAGAGTAGGAATGGCCACAATAAGGAAGAAGAGGAGTCAGGAAGCCACGTCATGTGAGGAACACGTAACAGATTGACAGCTCGAGTCAGTGCATTTTTAAGCAAATTTTACTGGGCGACATTCTTTAGATATCCAGAAAGGTAGTAGGCATATCTGCTAAAATATAGCTTTTTGGATAAATCATCTTCCCTCTTTTGTATGCTATGTATAAATAAAGATCATAATTATGCAGTAATATGAATGCACTTCTGGATCTAACACACACAGACATGATGAACCATTGTATCCAGGAAGGATTTCATGAATAAATATTTTGTCGCCCAGTAGCTGAAAATTGTTTTTACTGGGCGACAATTTTTCATCACTGGGAGACATTTTGGTCGCCCAGTTATGATGTTAAAAAATGCACTGAGTCGGATGATAGAATGGGAACCGTGAGAACACAAATTGCTGAACTCAGACCAGTAAGTTTGTCGAAGCCGATTGGAACACAAACAAAAGACTGATGAAGCTAATGAGACCTTCACATAAATACAGATCATTTTTATCAACTACACTGCCACTTAAATGACAACACAGATAACAAGGAAACCGACAATCCTCCTGATGCTACCTGCGTCTATCATGACAATCAGATTGATGCCAGGAAGCTCACACGCCGCCGAGGAAGGGCGTGAGAAGGCGGCTCAAGGGCGTCGTGTGGGCGTCGTACTTTGAATTCAGAGCGATTTTTTTTCAAACTTTTATTTTTAATAGTTTGTGTAGTTGCACTGCTGTTGTGCTAATCCAACCCATTCTCTGTTTGTAAGTCGAATTGTAAAATGTAATGCAATGTCCGTATCCATGATCTTTCCTATGTGTGTGGCAATGCTCCTGATCTCATTAGTTGTTCAGTCGAGAATACAATTATAAAGTATAATAAGAAGAGATGGAGATTTGAATAACGCTATCTGCTGCACACACTGACTTCACAAGACACTCCCATGGCTATGAGCTGAGCGCACGCTGGAACCTTTACAGATGTGAAGTACAATAAGCATACAATACAGTGCGGTAGTTCATTTCAGTCAAAGCCGGAAGGATGAGTTCCAAACTATTTCCGGAATGAAGACAGTCACAGTGGCGTAGCTAGGTATCTATCAATGGGGGGCACCTAGGGGGGGGGGCAAAGTTGAATATGGGGGGCACTAGGGTAAGCGGAGCTCAGGGGCATTCTGATGCCACATAGAAGGGTATTAGTGCATTATCGTTAGTCACAGGTCCAACCAGATTACGGCAGCAATGGCCAGTGGAGGGGCACCTGTAGGGGCTCCGGATTCTCATGGGAAGCACGTCCCCCCCCCCACCCGTAACCACGCCACTGGCTATAACTGATCTCACGTTATATATGGTAGAAAGATAACGAGGCAACAGCCACCCATCTATCAACAACAACGTGGCCACCCCCTAGATCCGCCACTCATTCCTCCCACTCTCTCTTCCACTCCCTCCCTTCCTCTCTCTACTTAACTTACGCTGCAGAAATATGAAGAAAAGCAACAAATTAAAGCGTTGTTTGGCCAAAAATCCCTTCCTTTTCCCAGCTGCCTGCACACGGGTCCTGCCACCTCGCTCTCGACTGTCGCTCGTACCGGATACTCGTACTCAAAGAACTCAACACTGCTTCGAAACACTAAACCTTTCCCTTATTTCCTTACCACGCCCTGACCTGTTGACCTTTGACCAATAATTATTGACCTGTAACGTTATCTCGGTCTAAAATGTTAGTAAATGTGAGTTAGTAATAGCGTTGGTATAGTTTTGTAGTATTTTCTTTAAAGCTTCTATTGATAGGGTTCGTTAGTGATTCGAACACATTAACAGCGTCACGGAGGATTGTGGGTAGGATATAATTATTATTCTTATTTTTTTTTTGCTTCGTAGTTTGTGGCGAATCTTATGTTCCCATTGACTTCTTAACATTTTTGAGCAATTTTCTTCGTAACTTGTGTGTGCCGTAGCTTAAATTGGCCGCAATCAAACTATTTTCTCATATCATGCCTATTAAAGAATCTTTAACCAAATTTTTATTTCAAGTCGATGCAGCAGTGCGCGATGACCTACATGACTGTCTGTTGAGGCTGACTGGCGAGGAACAATTATTATTCTGGCTCACATCTCCAGCTGCATTCCCTGATCGAGGCGCCGCACCACTTAGCATGAACATGTTGCCTAAAATCCGAAATAAATCGTTGCAGGACGAATGGCAGACCTTGTGCTACAGCTATACAGGGACGAGTCTGAGGCAATGATGGACAAGTCATGCCTTGACAAGCCATGATGGACAAGTGATGCCTCTACAAGCAATACAGGCGACGACAGCTGACAACCCTCACCTTTCCTCTCGACGTGATGGATTTTTTTTCATCCCGTTATTTTTCATATGATGCAGTGAATCTAACATTATCGACGACCCAGACTACTGACCAATATATAATGAAGCTGACTGAATGAAGGTTTAGTAATAGATATAAACCACAGACTCCTTGATGCAAAGTGGTGATTATGATTAATTTCGTTAGGTAATAAGAGCAACAGGAATTCGTAGATTTAGTGGTTCCACCCGAGACGTCATTGAAAACTTTCTCCTAGCAAACACTCGACAACCAAAACTACAAGAAAAGAACATTTTAGTTTATATTACAGCGCAACAAGACGCCGTGCTCCCCCCCCCCCCCCCCCGCCCCGCCCACCTGGATGTGCGTCCTGTCGAAGGCGGCGGTCCAGGAGCCGTTGGGGTACTTGTGCAGCGTGAGGCCCGCTGGCAGGCGCTGCACCACGTCCTCATGATCGAAGGAGTAGTGGCCGCACGTCACGTTGGGCCGCGGGTAGATGGCGGGCGTGGACAGGGACCACACCAGCGTGCAGTCCTCGTTCTCGAACGCCACCTCAGTGTCACCGTCGTTCCCGCCGAGCTGAGGGCAGAGAGTGGCGGTGGTCATCGCTCAGCCAGACACTCTAACGTTCTAAACCAAGACACGGCAAGAGGCGAGGGAACAACTACCTTGAAATATCTGGGTTGAAATGCATGGAAGCAACACTTGTGAAAGTCATGAGATTAAGAAAAAACTGACCTGAAGCAGATTTCTTAAGCCTCCACCAGCGCGTCACTCACCTGGTCGGCCTCATACTTGTCCTGGTCTCTGCCGCCAGACACATTGCCATCGCTGCTGCTGCTGCTGTTGGCGCTGGCGTCTTCCTGTTTGACCTTGCTGAGTGCCTGCACTGTCATGGTGACCGGCCATGAGCCTCCGTCTGAGGGGGCACAGAGGAGGCAGTCAATATGTGTGTGTGTGGGGGGGAGGTTAATGAATAGTGTGCGATAACAAAGGTGATGAGGTCAATAAACCAGAGAGGCGGGCGGGGATGCAGCTCATCGCGGGTCAGTATGCCTCGTTAAAGAGAGAAAACCTCCCCATCACTGGCTGTAACGATGCATCATGAACCACACGGACATCTAGTTTTAAATCCCCATCCTGAAGGGCAGCCTGGACAAGGATGAGACTTGTGTTCCTTGTGTAAACAAAGGCCGGTGGAGCCTGACTGTGCTAACAATGATCTGCTCCGGGGATCCCTGCAGCCGCGGGGAAGCACGCGGCACTTGACCACACTGCGCAGTCCCTCCCTTGACCCTCACAACAGCAGCCATCTCTTCCTTTCCTAGTCTGTCTGTTACTGCATGACAAGAGCAACGCAAGGTGTGCGTCATTATATCTGCAAGGGTCCCTGTGTGACACCTATAATCGAAGAACACGAGGGGAGCACATCTAAGGATTTGGGGCACACAGCGATGGATGCCGGTAAATCTGTCACACACCTTACTTCCACATGAATTTGATATTCGCCATTAATAATCAGTTTCTATGCAGAGTAAGGTCAGGGTTTTGTTAATTCTGATTCAACCGGTTGTTTTCTGAAAACTGATGCTGTATGAGCATAACTGTAAATAAGAAATGCCTTGTCATGGGCAGAGTCTATCACACTCAAAGCTGTCTCATTAGCATTGCATGAGGCACAGCAAACTTACAGCTTCCAGACACCTCTCATGAGCCCCATGTAGCTACACTGATCCCTCGTTTGAGAAACACCGGTTTAAAAAATCTGTGTTACCTGAGTGAGTGTCGAGCCCCACCTGATGACATGTGAACCTAAAAAGTACAGGATTCTGAATTGTTGCTGCCGAGGTCATACTTATCTTCTACGGGTATTTACATAAGAATTCAATTTTATGGCGTCGACGTATTGTTTTGGGCTTTTGGCAGGGATTTTACCGGTCCTACCGAGGAGGCGAGCAGAAGCAAAGATGTCCGAGGGAGTGAGTCATGGGCACGAACAGTCCTGCCTCAATATTATTTATTGTATTTCATAAGACAGGATGACGTTACTGAAGGGATGGCGAAGGTGATGATGGAGTTGTGATAGCGGTGAGGAACGATAATATATGTGAAGGTACATTGAGAAGCGGCAAAGATGGTTGGGGTAACGGTGGTGGTGGCGCAGGGAGGGTGACGTGGCGGAGACTCACCCACGACGCTAAGGGTGTAGGAGGCATTGGCGGAGGCAGCGGCGGTGAACACTTGGCACACGTAGGTCCCTGCCAGGGTGTAGTGGAGGGGCGCCTTGAAGTGCAGGTTGTGGGGGTCCTGGGCGGGGGCGGTGTCCACGAGGCCCAGGAAGGCGGAGTCCAGCACTGCAATACCCACGCAGCACACAAAGTTACTTATATTGAAACTAAACTAAACTAAACTAAACTAAACTAACCTAAGAGTCCAGCACTGCAACAGCCACGCATCACACAAAGTCACTAATACATACTTAACCCCTTCACCCCCAGATCTTTCCTTTGCTATATAAAATCGTGTGTTGTTAGCCATAAAATTACGAAAAGTAACTTAATATACCAAATTAGCTAGTGGACAAGGGTATTAAACAGGTCATATCTATATAATATTGCTTGTATTCATTAAAAATAGTTAATGGGAGCGAAATTACAATGGAAATTTCGTTCTGGGGCTAAAGGGGTTAATAATGTCTATATAATTAGATCACACCGTCATTAGCTTCGTCCCCGCAGCCCTCATACTTATATACACTTGGATTGGATTGTAATGCCAAAAAAAGGGGAAATGTGCCAGACATCAGAGATCATATGGCACTATGGCAAAGCATAAAGAAGAGAGGGGTTAGAGAGAAAGAATGAAACAGGGATAGAGAAACGAAATTAACTGGATGTTACAGCAGGATGGTTAAATCAAATGAAGGATGTGTATTTGTTGGAGGAAGATTAAATTACTCAGGGCGAAGAAGGGGGATTCCGTGAGGACGTCTGATTTTAATTATATCTATATACTTAGGCCACACTGTCATTAGTCTCGTCCCCGCAACCCTCACGACTCATCACTAACACCGTCACTTCACCCCCGCGTCCCTGCAATTACCGCCGCCACAGGCCAGACAATGCATCCCCGGTACGCGCTGCCGCCCATTGTTGACATCGCAACACCGGGCCGCATGTTCCCGTTCTCTATGCGAGTATGTGGTTTCCGAGTGAAGACGCTTGACTGTAGCTCCGAAACTAACGGTAGGATTGTCTCATAAATACCCTCATTGTGATTCCACGCAGATACTTCATAATGACCAGAAACACCTAACCTACTCTATCCGCAACCTAACGCAACCTAACCTGATGTGTTCAAGAGTAAACGCCACATACTCTTCCAGAAAACGGGAATATGCTGCCGGGCCAGGCGAACCTTCTGTTTTGAGAGGAAATTTCTGCGTCTGTATTGTAATGATGACAATGACGATGCTGCTGCTGCTATTACTGCTACTTATCATAAGGGTGAATATACTAATACAGATGCTAATAGTAATAATATCATAATGGTGAATATACTAATAAAGACTAATACAGATGCTAATAGTAATAATATCATAATGATGACTATACTAATAAAGACTAATACAGATGCTAATAGTAATAATATCATAATGGTGAATATACTAATAAAGACTAATAAAGATGATAATAGTAATAATATCGATAATAATAACTAATAATAATGATAGTAATAATGACAATGTTTGATCATACAATATTTACATTCACCATAATCACTTTAGCCCCTACAAAAACTCATAAGACATGTAGACACCCTAAATAAAGGTCCTGTAGTGGACGGGGAAGGGGGGGGGGGGGCGAGCAATGACCTACAGTCCTAAAAAAAGGTTATTGATCCTAAAAAAAATGACACATTAACACCTATAAATCCTCAGTAACTGCAGCGCCGCAACTCAAACTATTCATGATTCCTTTACTCAGTGTTTGGTTGTGTCTCTAAAACCGGTTCGGCATCACTATGTAATACAGGTCTTTGTGCAGCCTTCTCCTGCGTGTCAATATGCTTGGCTTGGGGTTCCTGTCATGCCACCTGCCGCCCACCCTCCCTCCCTCGCACTTCCTTCCCCTTGCATTTAAAGAGGCGGTGCGTGAGGGAGGAATACACGATGAGACATTAATGCGCATGAGAACAAAACACACACACACACACACACACACACACACACACACACACACACACACACACACAGACACACACACACACATTTTTTAATCTCTCTCTCTCTCTCTCTCTCTCTCTCTCTCTCTCTCTCTCTCTCTCTCTCTCTCTCTCTCTCTCTCTAAACTTAACGTAATCATCACAATCACCATCGTCTTCAGTAGTTTGATCTGCCTTCTACCAGAGTATACAAAGAACTATTTAAATGTCTATTGCTACTCTGCCTTATAGTACACTAGCCGCAAAGCCGCCCTCCGGGCGGACTTTTTGGCTAGCTCCTGCGGAGGGCTATTGGTGGGCCTTCGGCCCACCACCTGTGTTTGGTGGGCCGAAGGCCCACCAAACATGGACTCTCCAGATAGCCCCTTCTAACTTTCCTGAAATCATGGATGTAGAAATGTATGTATTCCCCCCACCCATTCACTCACCCATTACCCATCACCCCCCACCCATTCACTCACCCATTACCCATCACCCCCCACCCATTCACTCACCCATTACCCATCACCCCCCACCCATTCACTCACCCATTACCCATCACCACACACACATTCACTCACCCATTACCCATCACCACACACCCATTCACTCACCCATTACCCATCACCCCCCACCCATTCACTCACCCATTACCCATCACCACACACCCATTCACTCACCCATTACCCATCACCCCCCACCCATTCACTCACCCATTACCCATCACCCCCCACCCATTCACTCACCCATTACCCATCACCACACACCCATTCATTCACCCATTACCCATCACCCCCCACCCATTCACTCACCCATTACCCATCACCACATACCCATTCACTCACCCATTACTCATCACCCCCCACCCATTCACTCACCCATTACCCATCACCCCCCACCCATTCACTCACCCATTACCCATCACCCCCCACCCATTCACTCACCCATTACCCATCACCACACACCCATTCACTCACCCATTACCCATCACCCCCACCCATTCACTCACCCCCCACCCATTCATTCACCCATTACCCATCACCACACACCCATTCACTCACCCATTACCCATCACCCCCCACCCATTCACTCACCCATTACCCATCACCACACACCCATTCACTCACCCATTACCCATCACCCCCCACCTATTCCCTCACCCATCACCCATCACCCCCCACCCATTCACTCACCCATCACCCCACACCCATTACCCATCACCCCACCCATTCACTCACCCATTACCCATCACCCTACATCAAGGCTTCCTCAATTCTCGCAACCCACTTTTGTTTTCACAATTCTCGCTAATAGGCTGCTAAAAAAAAAGAAGAAAAAAAAAGAAAGTGATCGGATCATCTCATAAGTGGGCTTATGACCTTCCCCTGGTCAACCTGATTCCAAAAATGTGCCATATGAGGTGTTTGCGCCATGGGGGGCGGAACCTATACCACACACACACACACACAGACAGACAGACAGACAGACACACTTTCGCTTATATTATTATAGAAGCATGAGACTCAACACGCGCAGTGCTCCAGCTTGCCTTGCCGTCCTTCGGGTACACAGATCCACTACAATGACTTTTAGCAACCCTGCAGTCGACAACACCCTCCAAGACGTGCCCAAGGTTGTTAATTAGACATAAAGGGATTATTACAACACCCCGCGGAGCACCAAATTATAGCAAAAGAAAGATCTGGGCCTCAAGGGGTTAAAAAATGCGGGAACGGGTTATGGCAGCAAAGGACAACAAGTCTCCACACCCACAAGGCAGACGGGGGGGAGGACAAGGCTGTAGATAAGACACCTAGCCATTCAAAGGGTGGGTGTCTTGCCTGGGTATTTAAACGTGTGATAGGTTATCATCCACTCCCCCACCAATTGGCTACACGTCCTGAGCCTCGCCCTGTCTATTACCTTCCCCTCCATAACCCCCCTTCCCTCCATGTCTTGTACTACTGTTTTCTTTATTTCTCTTATCGAGAGAGAGAGAGAGAGAGAGAGAGAGAGAGAGAGAGAGAGAGAGAGAGAGAGAGAGAGAGAGAGAGAGAGAGAGAGAGAGAGAGAGAGAGAGAGAGAGAGAGAGAGAGAGAGAGAGAGAGAGAGAAAAAAAAAGAGATTAACTTTCAAGTAGAGGAGTCATTCTAGATTCTAGTATATTACAGAGCCGTTTGACTATAGATGCGGCTCCATGCACGTTTCATGCTGCACGCACTTGCACGCGCACACACACACACACACACACACACACACACACATAACATACACGCTTTCTCTCCCTGTCTGTCCGTCTGTCTCCCTGCCTGTCCTGTGTCTATCTGTCTGTATATCAAGTTCCTTTTTTACATCTTTACACTGTCACCAGCCACTCACCACCATGAACAAGAATGAGACCTTCATTACTTGTCAGGCATTTGAGTAAAGACATAAAGCTACACTTATGCTACATATAGGTATATATATATTATGCTATATTATTTGAATTAGCCAAACTACCGTAGCATTTGGTTTACTCTAAAACCCACTCCAATATTTTTTGTTGCAATCTAACAACGCGAACAACGGTAGGTAGGTATACTGTTAGGTGATAAATATGAAGAAATTAGCATTGTATCTAATACACTCCATCAAACATCTCTTTCGGCAGTCCTAACAACCCCGGGACGCATATTTCCGTTCTCTATGCGAGTCTGTGATTTCCCAGTGAAAACGCTTGGCTGTAGCTCCAAAACTAACCATAGGGTTTTCTCGAAAATACCCTCATTATGATTCCCACACAAAGTTACCATCATGAGGTCAGGGAAACCTAACCTACCCTATCCGTAACCTAATGTAACCTAACCTGACGTGTTCAAGAGTAAACGCCACATACTCTTCCAGAAAAGGGGAATATGCTGCCGGGACTGACTCACCCGTGGGGCTGCCGGTGGCGATCCACTTGTACAGGGGCCTCCCGAACCTGGCCCACAGCACCTCCTTGACGGGGTCGTCGTAAGGCGTGCGGTAGTCGCAGTTCAGGGCGTAGTCCACCCTCGCGCCCACCTCCAAGTAAGCATCCGTTCCTCCCTCCAGCGACACTTGCAGAATTTCCAACGCGAGTCCTGCCAAAAAAGAAGGAAAAAAGACGATGAGAAATACTTAACATAATAAACATAATTGCTATTCACCAAATGTTCACGCCAATCCTAAGCTGATAAACACTTTCTCCAGCCCAATAATGAACCGTAGATCCTTTGTGCAGGTAGAGAGAGGCAACGAAGGGATGTAAGGGGGAGTATATGGAGAACCAGGGCTTAGAGAGATGGGAGGGAAGGGGAAGGGAGCATACGTGTCTTGAGACTTGAGTGAGGTATACTCCTACATCATAAACAGGGTCTCATTGGAGTAAGAGAGTGAGACTTAAGGGGGTTCAGATCCTCTTGGTGGTAGGTGTAGAAAGTGGGGCTAGAGGAATTGAGGATGAAGGGACAGTGGAGGGTGTAGGGGTAAGGTAAGGGGAAGAAGCAGTGGAGGGTGTAGGGGGAAGGTAAGGGGAAGGAGTGTTAGGTTCGGGGTAGGAGTAGAGAGGTTGGAGTGTCTGGATTGAGGATGGAAAAAAGGATTAACCTCTTGAGTCCCAGAACGTGATTTCCATTGTCATTTGGGTACCATTAGACGATTTTTAGTGAATATATTTTATAGATATGACTAGTTTAATACCCTTGTCCACTAGCTAATTTGATATATTAAGTTAGTTTTCGTAATTTTATGGCTTGACGACAGACCATTTTTTATAGCAAAGGAAAGATCTGGGTGTGAAAGGGTTAACTTGGGAGGTAGAGGGGGTAGCAGAGAAGGGGACATGGAATGAAAGGAAGAGGAACAGGGTAGAGGAGGAAGAAAGAAAAGTAATAATGGGAGAGCAGGCAAAGAGGACTGGGACACAAGCTGGGAAGGGGGAGGTAGGGGGAAAAAACCTCGGCGGCGAGCTGTAGATGGAAATGGTTCGGAATGGTTTTTTTCTTCCATTGGACTGCTTTCTTACAAGTTATAAAACACCTTCCATTGTCATATTACGGCACTGGTTAGATATTATATGTATGTGTAAAATCTTAGTATATCCCACCGCTGCCACCAATTATGTTACTCTTTTTAGTCTTATTCTTTAAAGGTAACTGGATCAACCCATTTAAGATACAGTGATCACTATAGGGACCAAAACACACATGTCAGTAGTCAGTATCACCCAAAGTATTTCCAGTATTTCAATTTCAAAGAGGTTATCAATTCAATTAATGTGTTGCAATGTTTCTTCCACCAAATCGAATTCCCAATGAATCAATCATCTATAAATTGAATGTTTGTGAATCTTACTTTATTAAGAATCACTTCTGGAAACATGATATACCTAGTCTATTTTTTTTAACGTGGCAAAAAATCCTGGCCCCTTGCTGCTTACTGACTGATATTTTTGATGCCAGGAGAAGGAAATACTACGCTTCTTCTAAATGTCAGCTGTATTTTATCATAGTTAACCATATTATCAAGTAAACATAGGCATCATTTTAAGCAAGAGATCTTAAAATAACATGGAATTTTTGCCTTGTTAAAAAAAATAGACTATAACCTCTCAAATCATTATTATTATTATCATTACTACTATCATTGTAATTATCACTATTACTGTTGATCTGCTTCTGTTTGCATTATATCAACTTGTCATTTCGGTAAGA
>JACEEZ010026241.1:0-7500 GCA_016584305.1 Chionoecetes opilio | reverse complement strand
GAGAGAGAGAGAGAGAAGAGAGAGAGAGAGAGAGAGAGAGAGGAGAGAGAGGGGAGAGAGAGAGAGAGAGAGAGAGAGAGAGAGAGAGAGAGAGAGAGAGAGAGAGAGAGAGAGAGACTTATTTGAGAAGAAGATTGAGAAGAGAGAGAGAGAGAGAGAGAGAGAGAGAGAGAGAGAGAGGAGAGGAGAGAGAGAGAGAGAGAGAGAGAGAGAGAGAGAGAGAGAGAGAGAGAGAGAGAGATGAGAGAGAGGAGAAGCTTCTTTTATTTTTTTTTTTTATTTTTTTTTTTACATCACAAGGAACTGGCGAAGGGCACAACACAAATGAGTAACACAAAGCCCGCTTAGTTGCCAGTCCCTATAAAGTCAGTCCCTATTTGAGAAAGAAAGCTTATTTGAGAGAGAGAGAGAGAGAGAGAGAGAGAGAGAGAGAGAGAGAGAGAGAGAGAGAGAGAGAGAGAGAGAGAGAGAGAGAGAGAGAGAGAGAATGTGTGTGACAGGAATTAATATAGAACACGCTTATGTGACTGAAAATAAATATATAAAAAAAGGTAACGGGTATCGGTAATGACTTTGACACTCCATCAACGCACTCAGCAAGAACATTAAACACAGAGCCTTTGCGACACTGAATAAAGACCCAAATACGAGGTCAAGAGATTGTGTGAAAAAAAATACTACGGTTCAAGATCTGACATTTCTCTTCCCCGGTGGAGCAAGGTTAGAATGGGTTGGAGGTTGGAGGTTGGCGGTACTCGGGGCTTTCATGTCACCCTCACTGTCCACTCGAGTGAATATAACACTACTGTCACGCAGGTCTCCACGGCGTCATGTGAACAACACTCCTTCTCGCCCTAACAACGTGAACACTTGCGAGTACTTCAACACGGCAGGAACACACCGTAACCATGGCACACGGGACCTGGCGGGGGTGTTTTCTAGCCTCTGCCTGTGAGATAATAAAGGTGGTTTTTCATGTCACACAATAGGTAGTTAGATCATTCACACTGGAACACAAAATCACTACGCAGTACCTGGCTAACACGCGCCCCGCAACACCTGTGTTTGGCAACTGAGGCGCCCACCCCGCGAGTCGCGACCAGTGTTGCCAAATGTGTCGGAAGCAAAAGAGCTCGATTGAGGTATGAAATGCGCTAGAAATGCGCTAGGAAAGTTTTCGTCTTCTCCCCTCTATCAATTATAGTAATAGTAGCTAGATAATGGTTATTATAATAGTATTAATTATAGCATTATTACTTTTACATTATATTGATAATACTAGTGCTTCTGTTGCTGCTACAATAATAATAATAATAATAATAATAATAATAATAATAATAGCAGTTCATGATTAGGATTTACATACTAGGTACTGATGAGAATTATATAAATATCTAGTCAATTACCAACCTACGTACAGTATATTCTACAAAATAATGACCTCTATTATGTCGGAGAATGGTATTTGTGTCTGTCTTGCACTACCGTAGATAACAGTAAAGTCGCCACCTGCAGTGATGTCGCCAGGCGCCATATATTACGAATTATAGCATCACTATTGATTTGTATGTGCCACTGAAGATGATACACAGAAGTTTATATCATGACTGTATAATCTACCCTGTTTCAGCGTTGTTTTATGTTTTGTATCTGCAAGTATATACGGTTTCAAATTTCGCTACTCATTTTTTTTCTTCGGGCGACGACCACAGCGGTACGACACTCAGTAAATAAACACTAGATGGCGACTCTACTGTTGGTAGCCACTTTGTAGACATTTTTGTAATTTGTTCATTTATAGCCATAATATGACACAGATGAAGACACAAAATGACACAGACTCTCCAGATAGCCCCTTCTAACTTTCCTGAAATCATGGATGTAGAAATGTAAGTATTAACGCTACCACACGTCTGTAAACAGAAAAAAAAAGTTGTCCTGGCGACTTACTGTTATCTACGGTAGAAAAAGGTTCTGCAGCACGAACATGTTACACAGAAGTTGTAGCTTATGCCTTCTCAAGTCACTAAGTTTTGCTGTGATCTCGCATTTACAAAATACACCAAAATTTAAGCCTTGGTCTTGTCTTTTTCCACAGGCTTTAGCCACTCTTTTAGCTCTGGAAAGGATTCCCAGCTATTTCTATATGTCTGAGTATATGATGGCGGCATTTTGATTGTTAATTAATTACGGGAGTGAGAGACTGACCCCACTGAGGGGCGAAGGCTGATCCTGCGTAGCCGCTGAGGTGGTGAGGTGGGCTGTGGCAAAGCCGTCTGTATGTAAGAGAAGAGAAGGCTTTGGCTGTGGGCTCAGTCTCACCATACACGAACGATAGTCTACGGGGCTCATACGGGTCGAGGGTAAGCTATAGGCGCTGTACACGTACGTATGTACAATACGAAGTAGTTGCCTTGTAGTTATATTCCAACAAAGCTTAAAGTAAAGTCTTAAGTAGATTTATACTAACCTTACCTATTACCATGGATTTCCAGAAATGCGCTAAAACATGCACCAGATTGAATAAAAATGCACTGAAAAACGCGCTATGCGCAAAACACTAACTTTACGCGCTGTTTGTGATGCCAATGAGCAAGAACTAGCGCATTTCGCGCTAGTTTGGCAACTCTGCCCGCGACGCCTCTACCTGCCCGCGTGGTTGCCACTTCCTTGCGTTACCTCACAACACTTTCACCAGATGCTACACATTAAACACTGAAAACATCCCATGAAAAAAAGGAGTTTCGTGCAATGTCATTTGTCTAAAGGTACGCACGATGAGAATTTTCAAAATTAATGGGAGTGCAAGGTGACGAAATAATGTATCCTTGGCACCTTCTGCCGCCACCAAACAGGTTGCTGTCAGAGCTGTTCAGCTGCCTCGGCTGCGAACTTCCTCCCTGCGCGGCTGTTATGGTGGGTGTGGGGGACAGCCACCGACGCCCATCCCATACTGATGGGCGACACCACCGCGGTGACGGTGACGGTGACGCAAGGGCCGCCGCGGCAGCGAAAGTGACCACGAGGGGTGGCGAGTGCCAAGGACACGCTGGGGTACGTGGTGCCACATTGCACACTGCACTTGAAAAGGAATATTCACACATAAACACAAGCTCAAGATATCCGCAACTACCTATGTATTAGTATTACTGTATAATCTGTATTACTGTATTACTGATTCAGTCTGTTTGAGGGAGCGACGAGCTGCAGGTCACGTCATGATGGAAATGAGCTGGCAGGTCCTTGTGGACCAAGGGCAGGGCGTCTTTACGTAGGCAGGTCTCGTGCCCCGCGTCCTGCCAATGGCTTAATGCTATGCAGTATGTAATCCTTCAGCCAAGTACTGCCTACCAATGTCTATTATCCTGCCAGCGATCCTCATGCTGGGTGTTCTGGGTCGCGGCCGTCCTTCACTGGGTGACGGGCGTCCCGTGGGTGATTCCCGCTCGGCGACCTCCACAGTGAAAGGGCGAGGCATCGTGTAGCACATAGCAATGCACATTTGAGTTATCGAGGTGCAAGGAGAGTCCTGCTCTAATTACACACGATGAATGAAATGACCGGGGGAAGTGTTGATTCTACAGAAACATCTCAGAAACTCCTCTTCTGCATAAGTTAACATCCTCTGCAAGGAGGATGTCAGGTAAAATAGCTAAGGAAAGAGTTGACAAGTATGTTAACTAAGGAGACGATGTTGAGGAGGACCTATGAAGCGATATTAAGCGACAAAGGTCACAAGAAGAATGTATCATCGAAAACTCATCTCTGGCATGCCTTTGAGTAGTTTTACGTACCGGAAACGAGGCCAAACACGGTTCCCTTGACCGCAGGAATATTTCCACCAGTACATGACTCTGACGCCACGTGGACAGGGAACACATAAAAACCTTAGCCATGATTTATGACCTTTTCCATGGTCATCGAAAATTATTATATTTAGTATACCTTGAAAAAGAAGAATCTTCGTTTTCTTTCATCTAAGCTTAAAGGACAAACAAAGGCAAAAGGCGACACTTGTCTTTCTCGTCTAGCGGTTCTTATTAAACTGGGGGGCGCGTCTACTTTGGCAGGCGCGTCCCCTTAGGGGGGCGTGGGTAATTACCTAGGGGGGCGTGAGCCAACCGAAAAAAAGGAAGAACTGTCAAGTATTTAACACGAAGCTCGCTCGCGAGGGTGAGCAAAGAAAGTCGCTACAGAGCACAGTATGGGCGAAAAACTCTGCGGTGACACCTTGCCATGTTTCACTAACTCCGGAGGCTTTTATGCTCTATTATTTTTTGTTATTACTATTCAATAAAAAAATTCAAAACACGCATTTTTTTCAGTTTTTCTTTCTGATTCAAAATTATTTTGAAAAATCTTGCTTGAAATCAAGAGGTGGGGGGGGGCATGGAGACAAGGACCCACTACTGAAGGCGGCGTGGTGGTCAAAAGGTTAAGAAACACTGCTCTAGTGCATCAAATAATAACAGTGAGTATGTTGATGTTGGCCAAAAGATTCAGTGTAACCACCAAAGGCTCAAGTGATGAAGGATACTTGAGTGGTCTTTTGGCTTCTGACATGAACGGTTGTCTACACATCTAAAAGGAAGGACTAAAAGAGAACCTGTTTAACCCTCGAAGCAGACGATGATCGCACGGCACCAAGCACTGTAACCTCATGACCACGGCTGGCAGTGGCAGGTGGTCAAGGGTACAAACCTGCGCCTACCTCTCCTTCTTAATGCTGTAGGATTTAAATATATTTTTCTTAGTTATATATATGCACAATAAAAATTTTGAAATTCATACAACTTCAAACTTTTTAATTCTCCTTTTAAATGTTTGTTAGATAAATTAAAATCTTCAAGAAACCCTATTTCTTTTAAAATTCCCGAGAAGAGTTCAATCGCAGATCTAATTAAATTAACTGAAACTTGTCTGCAAAATCAGTCTTTTGTCGCATCCCTTCCTGTAATATCCTAAATAAGGGAGCTAGACATGAACAATGATGGTCACTGAATGCTGTAGAAAAAAAAACCTTAAAACTGAGATTTTCCAGGAATAGCACACGTGTGTTAGTACATGGGATGCATTTGTTCATTAGTTCATGCAATAAACAAGTGTGACGACATGGAGAAAACAAACGGTTTAGTAAACACCACAACGTAAGGAAGGAAGATAAATAGCCTACAGGCGCATATATAAGCTCAAACGTAAAGAAACAAATTAAATAAAAAAGAATGTGAGGCAGCCAATATCTCAGACGTGCTGTCGTGAGGTGTTGGGCAGCGGTGCCATGTAGCGCCTGGCCTCGGCGTGGCTGTGCTGGCTGCTGCGCTGTCTTTCATTACACGTTGTTCTGTACAGTCTGTAGCGTTACTCGTCCTCTTAACCCCTTCACGCCCAGATCTTTCCTTTGATATATGAAATCGTCTGTTATTTGCCATAAAACTACGAAAAAGTAACCAAATAAACCAAATTAGCTAATGGACAAGGATATTAAACAGGTCATATCTATATAATATTGCTTATGTTCATTAAAATCGTCGAATGGTGGTTATATTACAATGAAAATTACGTTCTGGGGCTCAAGGGGTTAATACCATAAATACTCGGTCATGAGGAGACATTAATGATTACTTATATTTCCATTTATCAACAGTGCATGAAAAATAGTGTTCTGATGGTTCGTTACTTGGATAATTTTAGTGCATGATTTCTTCCCCTTGTCGAGATTGAATAAAAAGTAAGTCACATGCAATCCTTCTTTGAGGCGCATCATGGTTGTGATCCACGAACGATGTCAGACTCATCACTATGTCCCATGTCACCTGAACGCATCCAAGTGTTGAGTAAATGTCAGTTTTTTGGTTTTTTTCTTTTTCTACAGCATTCAGTGACCATCATTGTTCATCTGTTACATGTATATAAGAACAAATAATATCATCGTGTAACTGAAAGTATTAAATGGATGTTGCCACGTGATTATTTTCATGTATATTCTAACAAGCATAACATATATCAGTTTCATCACATGTGACATCAGTTTCATGAGTGTGTGTATAAACTCAACATATTAGAAAAGATATTTTATATTTTTTTCTATAATTTTCGTTCATCTTTTTGGTTATGGTATATGAGTACCGTAGATAACACTAGAGTCGCCAGTCACTGGCCACTGCACTAATGTCGCCAGGTACAATATATTACGAATTTTAGCATCACTACAGACTTTTATGTGCCACTGAAGACGCATGCACAGTAGTTTATATTATGTACATCACACTACATGTCTTCAGTGGCACATAAAAGTCTGTTGTGATGCTAAAATTCGTAATATATTGTGCCTGGCGACATTAGTTTTAGTGGCAAGTGACTGGCGACTATAGTGTTATCTACGGTAGCTCATATGAAGTTAACACACATAAAAAAGTATATATCTTCCTTCCATCCTTCGTCTTTTTTTTCCTCTATAGCTATTTTTGCCTAATCAATACCTTAATAATATCTTCAGTAACTTTTGTGCCTTGCGCTTCTCTCGTCTCTCTCTCCCCTGTTGACTGATTTACCTTCTTTTCATTAAACAAGTGATATAATTAGAATAAAAAATGAAATCAGTACACGAAACACATAAGTAAATATAATCAGATCAAGAAATAATATAATAGGCCAAAACTTGCAATCCTTAAATCAATGTAGAAAACAAAATCATTAAACAAGTATTACATGTAGTATAAAACATTAAATCAGTACACACACAAAAAGAAATATAATCAGTTTAAGAAAAAATACAAGATGCTATATAATCCTTTCTATACATATAATCCTTCCTATATATATAATCCTTCCTATATATATAATCCTTCCTACATATATAATCCTTCCTATATATATAATCCTTCCTATATATATAATCCTTCCTATATATATATATAATCCTTCCTATATATATAATCCCATAATCCTTCCTAACGCCCCTCCACGCATCGCCTTGCCTGGACTAAACTCAACATCAAAACAATGATAACTTATACTGTTTTATTTAACGAGGTGAAAAATCCTGACCCCTTGCTGCTTACTGACTGATATTTGATGCCAGGAGAAGAGAATACGGTTCTTCTTAATTTCAGTTGTATTTTATCATAGCTAACCATACTATCAGGTAAATAGAGGTATAACTTTAAGCATGAGACCTTAAAATAGAATGGAATTTTCGCCTCGCTAAAACAAATAGACTATAACACTTCATTTTCTGCACCTCAACTGAAAGGGTCTCCCAATCCCACCTTTCTGACGCTTGCCACCCACGTCGATCACGAAGGGAGGGCTGAGATCATGCCTTCCTGCCTCTCCTCCCCCTTCCGCACCCCCCTGAGCAAAGAGCACCCCCCCCTCCGATCAACCAAGAGACCCCCCCAACCAGCAAAGAGCCACCTCCTACCAGCAAAGAGCCCCCTCCTACCAGCAAAGAGCCCCCTCCTACCAGCAATGAGCCCCCCCTCCCCCACCAAGCCTCCC
>JACEEZ010026240.1:0-23586 GCA_016584305.1 Chionoecetes opilio | reverse complement strand
GAATACGCTTTTAAGTCACCGGAAGTGACGCCTTATGAGAAACAAAGCTTCACCACCTCACCACCTTATCTTATACCAGACACTGTCTATGATCACCCGCTGCTGTGTTTTCATGGGAATGGGAGGGGGCACCAGGGGCGTATATAGGATCTTGAAATATTGGGGTTTTGCCCAGCCTAGAGATCTTGAGATTTTTACCAGATAATTTTCAATCTATTTAACAGCATAATGAATAATAAGATGTTTGACATTGTGCTTTACCAAAAGGATCCGGTCATTTGCTTAGGCTAACTTTCGCACATGAAATTAACTAAAATAAAGGGCAATCTGAGTTGGGGTTCAACTTTGTTATTATTTTTATATTCATCAGCAGGAGTAAAACCTAAGGAAAAAATGAGAGCTTTGGCGTGATAAAGCAAAGAGAGCTTTGGCGTAATGAAGCAGTCATATAGATTGTGTATTGCCAATGCTTTGTTCAATGCTGAAATTTGACCAACCCTGGTCTAATAACTTTTGCTTCTATTGTGTGACAATTAAAGCTATTTTTTGAACTGTGTTACTCTGTGTCTTGTCCTTCTGATATTCTCTTCTTCATTTCTCCAGAAGTCTTTTGGTGTCTCATCTTTCTGTTGCCCTCATCATCTCATCTGTTCTCTACTCCTGTTCTCTCGCCTCTCATGAAATTGCCCTTTGCTCATAAAAAAGATGCAATCAGCCATAGACCACTATATCTCTGGACTGTTTACGCGCCAGTGTATTGAAATCCCCGGGTTGCATACGGGCCCCATAACGGGGATTGGTGTTGGTGGTGAGAATGTGGGTGGGGAACCGGGGATGGGTTTGGTGGTGGGGATGTGGGTGGGGAAATGAGGATGGGTTGTAGGTGGTGGGACGAAAACGGGGATCGGTTTGTGGTGATGTGGGTTGGGGAAACGGAGAGGGGTTTTGGGTGGTGGGATGTGGGTGGGGTTTGGTGTGGAGTTTTGGCAATTAATGGCAGCATTCTTAAGGTTCCATCATTCTCTGTCCTCTCTGTCTCTTCTGTCTCTCTCTCTCTCTCTCTTCTCTCTCCTCTCTCGCTTGGTGAACACCTCTTGTGATGTCATCAGTTATATTCACTAAAGGGGCTGAAACGGGATTGATATATTTTCCCGTCCCTTTTGACAAAAGTAGTTTTTACGGAAAATAATGCATGGAAATTAATTATTTTGTGTGGGTTAGGTGTTTGAAAGAACATTCAACATACCTATGCAAAGAAAAAATGGGTTTGGACGATTACTTTAAAGGGGCGCTAACAATATTGGGTCGAAAATCTGAAAAAAATTAATACAAAATAAGAGTAATGGGAAATAAGAATTGAACATTCCAACCCCTCATCCTGCCTTTCTGACTACCTACATGCGGAAGACAGCCCACTTCTATAATATATTCTCTCTCGCCTCTCTGATTTATATTTTTTATATCCTTATCTTTCAATTATTGATCATTATCATTGTCCAATAGCAATTATCAAAGTCATTATTTCGAGAATGATAATTATAATAGTAATGATGATAATAATATAGTAATAATAATTATATTTATAATGATATTAGTGATGATAACATTTATATCAAGATAACCAATTACTATCTTAACCCCTTCACCCCCAGATCTTTCCTTTGCTATAAATATTGCATGCTGTCGAAGGGCCATAAAAATACGAAAAGTAACTGAATATACCAAAATGAGTTAGTCGCCAAGGATACTAAACAGGTCTATCTATAAAACATCGCTATAATCACTAAAAATCGTCATATGGTTAGCCAAATTACAATGGAAAATTACATTCTGGGTCTCAAGAGGTTAATCATCATAATATTACTTTAGAGTTTTTGTTGTTATTACTATATCATTATTTTTGTTTTGCATCTATGCACGAAAACCCATAACTTTCACATCTACACTTTCCTTCCCTCCCTCCCTAATACGTTGTGTTGTATTCATCTAGTTGTATTTCACAGGGCCTGAGCAAAACTCGTATGGCCCCGTCTCCCTATCAACATTCTTATTAGTCCGTGGCCAAACCCCATATTTAGGCCGAACCTTTGAATTTGGGTGCATATTGTTCTTTGTGGATTTTGATAGGGCCCGAAACCTCTAGTTTTGGAAATCTGTCGGGTGCAACTTTTGCATCCTTGAGCATTTGCAAAAATGACGACTGAAGATAGGAATGGGAATCACTGTTTGGGACTGAAAATTTGAGGTAGGGGTAATAATAAACGGGCATAGATCAACATGTACAGACCTTTGACACTGTTTTTACTACCAAAATGTTCGTATTTATTAGCTTTATCACCTCAAACTAATGATATATGAATTTCGTCAAAAATAAGGTCATAGGAGGTCAAAAGGTCACATTTTTTGGCTGAAAAATGAATTTGACGAGCTGACTTGGCCTTTTCCTTTTACTGATACAATTTACATGCTGCCGCGTCATAAATGTGGGCCATGGGTAACCCCAAAAAAACAGCGGCAATTTTGTTAAGTATCGATTGTTGTTTGTGTGTTGTTTCTATCAATTAGTGTTGATATTTAAGTGATATACCTGTGCAATGCAACGGTAAGTTTTTTAAGGCTTACACTGGGGTGGTTTTAGTCATTTTGTATCTTTGTAGTTTTCCTATTTTAGGGGCTTCTATTTGTATGAAATGAGAATTATAATTTTTGGAATCTTTATTTTAGTCTACTTTACTCTATTATATTAGTCAAACTTTTTTAGTCTGCTTAGAAATTATTTTTATCTAAACAATTATTGATTGTTATTGTATTCATCGAAATAAAATAAAGAATGGTATTGTTTGATAACAATTGCTACAGCTTAGGGCTTTTTGTGGGTTTAGGGGCCTAAACAGCTGCATAGTTGGCAATTGACATGCTGCTTTACTGGATGTATGGGATGTGTTTTTTAATTAATTATTTACATTCCACTGATAAAAAAAAGAACACATACCACTGATAAAAAGAGAAAAACATACCACTGATAAAAAGAGAACACATACCACTGATAAAAAGGAACACATACCACTGATAAAAAGAGAACACATAAACCACTGATAAAAAGAGAACACATACCACTGATAAAAAGAGAACACATACCACTTTATAAAAAGAGAAAACACATACCACTTTATAAAAAGAGAACACATCCACTGATAAAAGAGACACATACCACTGATAAAAAGAGACACATACCACTGATAAAAAGAACACATACCACAAAATAAAAGGGGAACACATGCCACTGATAAAAGGACCGAGGACTGTGAATAAACTTCTCAAGCTGATATATTAATACAATAATCGAGAATTGATGTAAATTCAGCATGGGATATGAGCTGGGACTCTTTTCCCAATGTCGCTTCTTTGACGGCACAAGGGCCAACCTGAATGAGAATAGCTTTAAAGCCAAAGCTACGCTCAAGAGATCTCCAAGTGAGCATTCCTCCAGGACATTCACAAGCCACACAGATACAATATATATATAGATGGATATTAGGGTTCGCCGTAGGTCCAATGAAAAGTTAAATATAGATTATTTCGAATTTGGCAGAGTGTTTTCTAATGTAAAATTGAATTTTAAGGGTGGTTTGTCCTCTTCAACTTTTTGGTTTGAGCACTTCTTGCTATGCAAAAATGGACTTTTATATTTATATGCAAAACATAGCTTAAAGTGCGATTTTGCATAGTAAGAATTGCTCAAATGCAAAAATGGAATGAGATAAAATCGTCTTAGAATTCCATTTTACATAGGAAATTGGCATGCCAAAGTTGATAAAAAGAATTTTTGTTATACGGCGTACCCTAACCAGGGTACCAAAATAGTTGGATTGGGTTACGATGGAAGGAAGGACAAGACCATGGCGATGGTGCCCGACAGCTATGGGAAACTGCACCCAAGGTTTATCAGGGAGGAGCATGTGTCAGTGACAGAGGAGCCAGCTGGCAGGTACCTTTGGCACTTTGTACCAGAGGACCCGGTGCCACCTGAGAAGCCTGCGTTCAAGGTGGCTCAGGCTCTCTATGATCTGCTGGTGACATACGACTCCACCGACTCACTGATCGTACTGCAAGGTGACTCAAATAGGGCCAACACGGGGTGGAAGGGTGGTACTCCACGCCCATTGGAGAAGATGCTGGGACGCAAGCTCTTCTGGAGTATATGCGTGTTGCACACAAACGAGTTGCCCCTGCGGCACTTTATCACCAGCATCGACGGGCCTACTTCATCTGACACTGGCTTCACGGGTCCAATGTGAAGTCTGCTGTCCAGCGTGAATGAGATTCAGTACAACGCAGAGTTCAGAGGAGTGCCAGGCGGTGAAGATCTCACGGAGATACCTGAGTATATCCTGGTCAACATGTCCACTGACCAGCAGGTCTCCTACCAGCTGGTCCAGGCTGTGAAGCGGGGCGTTCTCCCGTCCGAGCTGCAGGAGATCAAGTGTGGCAAGGTGTCCCACTCCAGATGTCTCACCACAGCCCAGTCGCTCGTGTACATGTGGACCAGAAAGCATGGACTGACTGGCAAAGAACTGAACACCCTGGAAATCCTAGTCAAGTACTGCCTGCAGGTGTACTTCAAACTCTACTATGACATCAAGGTTCACCACAGACTAGAGGACGGCCCCAAGCACATCCTCACGCAGCTCAGAGTGATGAGGTCGCAGCCCAAGAAAGTCCAAACCGCTGTGACCTTCTACGTGCGGACAGGAGCATGGTTCACACACTCAGAATGTGTCCTCCTCTCGCTGATGGTGAGTCAGAGTGAGGATGACCGCAGGTTTGCCGTGACCCAGATTTTGAAGCTGAGGGCTGGCGAGGAGTATGGGGACATCAGTGTAAAACCTCGCATCACACCCAAGCTGAACTTGTCAGCCACCAGCTTGCAGACACTGATCAGCTGGCAGCCTGGCCAGGTGCACGAGCCGGCATTCACCTGTTCACTGTCCGGGGATCAGATCCAGGAGATCCTGGTCAAGCCGTACGAGGTTCTGGAGTTCTCTATCCACACTCAGAGCACCGAAAGAGTCGTGAAGCAGGTGACAGAGGCTGCGGCAGCAGTGGTGAGGCAGCAGGCCAGAGACGGGTTCATCCGGACTCGGGCCCACCACCGGGAGACCATGCCCTGCTTCAGGTCTAAGAAGGACACGATGGACACGTTCTAGGCCAACGTAGAGGCTGTGACACTGTGATGTAGTGCCTGATGAACCAACTGATCAGAAAGAGCTTACCACGCTAGTCATTTGGAACTCATATTGGTGCATGATGCAATACACAGGACCAACCGGACACTGCGTACTCATTTAAGCATTATTCGATAAGGGTGCAATATAAAAGTGCGATTTTGCATAGTAGGAATTGGTCAAATGCAAAAATGGAGAGATAAAATTGTCTTAAAATTCCATTTTACATAGGAAATTGGCATGCCAAAGTTGAGAAAAAGATTTTTTGCTATACGGCGTACCCTAATGGATATGCAGCAATGTGGATAGTTCACTGGCCAACGAAGGGAGTCGTCAATGATTATGTGAATGCCTTTGTAGATTATGTGCTTTCCAAGATGACCGTTTCGAGCAACGTATTTGTAGTGTTTGACAAATATCACAAGAAAAGCACCAAGAGCAGCACAAGGGCTGCACGATCTGCTGGAGTGCAGCATTGGAAGGAACATGTCATTACGCTGACAATGCTAATTCACTCCCGAGACTTTGTTCTCAATGTGGCACACAACAAGGAGCAGCTCATTGAGATGATCACTGAGGAACTTCTAGATAGAACGCAAGGACTCCGGTTACCAAACAGACTTGTTGTCACAGGGAAAGCTGATACTCCTGTTGAAGTCTGGCAAGGTGTACGAGTGGAGAGATCAGATTTGCAAACTAACCATGAGCAAGCAGACGTCATCATTCCACACCAGGTTGTCCAGTTTGTTTCTAACACCAGAAAGACTATTAAAGTAATCTCTGATGACACAGACGTGTTTGTATTGCTTGTACATTACTACCACTACTGTCAACTCTCTGCATGCCTTGTCATGGAACCAACTTCTCCTGAAAGGACTTCAGTGACATTGGAGACACCGTAATAAACACCAGGCTATTGTCCACAGCTGCTGGCGGCACATGCGTTGACAGGATGCGACACAGTTGGTTGCTATTTTGGAATTGGAAAAATCAATGCAGTAAAAGTCCTAAAGGCAGGTTATAAACTGGACAGCATAGTACAACCTGAAGCCCAACACGAGACAATAATTCGAGAAGCAACCCAGTTTATTGCAGCATGCTATGGAGAGAAAGTTGGACCAAACGACAGCATGTCAGATATCCGATACAGACATTGGATCTCCAGCATGGGCAGAGAAGTGCTGCGGGCAGTTTCACCAACTGAAGACTCTTCCTCCTACAGTGAAGCGTTTGTCGACGAACGTGAAAAGGGCACATTTTCAAGCTTGCATTTGGAGGTCGGCACTGACTGGCGAGGCACCAGATAGGAGAACGCTGGGTATCTGATGACGGTTTCGGTGTATTAATGCCAGTGACCTTCCCACCACAAATGGAAATTGCTCCAGCAGCTGTTATGAAGCTGATCCAATGTGGCTGCTCAAGCGAAACACCATGCTCAACTGAGAGGTGTGGATGTGTGGCTGGTCAGATGTCCTGTTTTGCTTTTTATCGCTGTCGAGCAGAAATAAGAACATGTCGGAATCGCTGGACATTGCTGAAACAACTGATAGAGGATGCCAATGACTCGGATGAAGATGAAAGTAATGATGAGGATGACAGTGATGACTGATGTGTTTGATTATATGAGTTTCCTCATTGGACGCTACTGCAATAGATCTCGTCTCTAAGAGACTTGTGTATTTTGTTATATTCTAGTGGGAATAGATTAGCTTAATCCCTTGGATTCATGAAATTCTGTGGATATAAAGCTGATTATTCTCTGCAAATATGTTAATGTATTTGCTACCCATTTTTGCGGCCATCTTAGATTGGGTATTCAGAAATATTGTTATTGTACTTTTCCCAGTCTAATTGGATGGTTTAATCTTATTTCTTGTTATGGATTATTAGTTTAACAAAGTCTACTTTTCAGACTGTATAAATAAAAGTGTCTATTGTAATTTCATTGGTGTTATTGGATTCCTTGACCACAAAAACCTATGGTTACTTGGTTAGACACCAAAATGACTTGTAAGTCAAATATTAAGGAAGTTATCAATATAAAACCATTACTACGTTTTTGTATTATGTATATTGGCCGCCATCTTGAATTTCTCAAAATGCTCAAGGGTGCCATAATTGCACCCGACGGATTCTTATTAATGGCACATTCAGTGATCAAGATCCGCAGAGAACAATTATGCACCACAAATTCCAAGGTTCCACACCCTGACTGCTGGACTATATCATTCATCCTCAGTGCTTAGTGTTGGCCGAAGCCATCACCCCGGGAGGCGGGTCACAAACCCCCGGCTAACACCCGGTCCCATTCACTGCTGGGTGGACAGGGGCTTGGGTTTTAAGAAGACCGCCCATCTCTCTCCGCTCTGCCCGGGGATCGAACCCCCCTCCCCCCACACACACAGTGTGTGTGTATTTACCTAGTTGTAAGTTTGTAACATACAGGAAAAGAGCTATGCTCGTACTGTCCCGTCTCCAAATCTACTATTATCCAGCTTGCCTTTGAAGTCCTGAATATTTCTTGCATTAATCACTTTTGCATCAAGGTTGTTCCAGGCTTCTATGCTTCTATACGGGAAGCTGTATTTTTTTTATGTCCCTCTTGCATGTTGTCCTTTTCAATTTCTTCTCATGACCTTTTGTGCTTCTATCGTCCCACACAAACAGATCTTCTCTATCAATTTTTTCCAGACCCAATGATGCTCTCTATACACTGCTATAAAATCTCCCCTTTCTCTTCTTTTCTCAAGAGTTGGGAGTTTCAGTCTTGAAAGTCTTTCCTCATATGGTAAATATCTCAGGCTTGGAGCCATTTTTGTGGCTGCTCTTTGTATTCTCTCAATCTTCCTTATATCCTTCTTTTTATGTGGTGACCAAATCACTGCCGCATATTCCAACCTTGGTCGAATCAGAGATGTTATAAATTTCTTGATCATCTCTTCATCCAGATATTTGAATGCCATTCTTATATTCCTCAGCAACTGGTATGTATCTCCTGTGATCTTGTTTATATGCTTCTCTGGTGACAAATTGTCCTTAATCCATACTCCCAGATCTTTTTCGACCTTTGTTTTGATTATCCATTCGTTTCCCATCGAATACTTTCCTCTCTGTCTCTTTTTGCTACTGCCCATTTCCATCACTTTACACTTTTTGGCATTAAACTCTATTTCCCATATTTGACTCCATCTGAAAACCTTATCTGGATCCTTTTGTAAATCCTCACAGTCCTCTTTACTTTCTAAGTTTCTTAGTAATTTAGCATCATCAGCGAATAAACTCATATAACTGTTTACTCCTTCTGCCATATCATTTACATAGACCAAGAACATCACTGGGGCCAATACTGATCCTTGAGGAACTCCATTTATCACACTGCACCATTCTGACTTTTGATCTTTTATTACTGTTCTCATCTCTCTGTTGCTCAAAAAGTCTTCCATCCACTTCAGCAAACCACCCTTCAATCCTCCTACATGTTCTAGCTTCCAGAGCAGTCTCTTATGAGGTACCTTGTCAAATGTCTTCTTTAGGTCCAAGTAAATGCAATCGACCCACCCCTCTCTTTCCTGTGTCACATCGATCACTCTAGAGTAAAAGCTCAATAGATTTGTTGTACATGACATTCCTCCTCTAAATCCAAACTGGCCACCTGCAAGTGTGTTTGTCTCTTCCAAATATTTCAACCATTTGTCCTTCACAATTTTTTCACACATTTTTGCCACTACACTTGTTAATGATACTGGCCTGTAATTTAGTGGTTCTTCTTTGTCACCTTTGTGAATTGGCACAATATTTGCCCTTTTCCAATCAAGCGGGACTCTGCTCTCCTTGAGTGAACTCTCAATTACACGATGTAATTTTCCTGCTAGTTGGTTACTGCACTCTTTCATTATCCAGTTCGACACTCCATCTGGACCCGGGGCTTTTCTCACATCTTGACTTTCCATTAGCCTTTTTACTTCTATTACGTCTACTTTCATGTCTTCCATTATATTTTCTTTTGCTATTATATTTTTCGTTTTAAATTAACTTTCTCTTGTAAATACAGTCTGTAAGCACTTATTCATCACCTCGGCCTGTTGTAATGCATCTTCATACACTATGCCTTCTACCTTCAGCTTATCTATTCCTTCCGTGTTCTTCATTTTTCCATTAATATATCTATAGAAAAGTTTCGGTTCATTCTTACATTTTTCTATTATATTCCTCTCATAGTTACTTTCCTCTTCTCTTCGGATTCTTACATATTCATTTCTAGTTGTTTTGTACTTCTCCCAAAGGTTGCTGCCACCTGTTTTCCTCCAACTATTCCATGTTTTTTCTCTTTCTAGTCTTGCTAATTCACATTTTCTGTTAAACCATTCATTTTTTTTCTTTTCTCTGATAACTAACCTTGGAACATAACTATTTATTCCTTCGGTGTAAATTCGGATGAACTCGTCCCATTTTTTCTGGGTACTCGTTGCTGCATGGAAATTACTCCAGTCTGTCTCTCCGAAAATTTTTCTTAATCCGTCAAAGTCTGCTTTTCCATAATTGTATCTTCCTTTTTTATGTTCTACTTTTCTCCCCTCTTTTTTGCTATCATTTATTTCAAATTCAATAAGTACATGGTCGCTCTTTCCAAGTGGGCACTGATGCTTTACTTTGAACACTTTACTAATTACTTCCAGTTCTTTCGTCAATAGTAGGTCTAGTCTTGATGGTTCTTCGCTACCTCTGAATCTTGTGTTCTCTTTAATCCACTGAGTCATGATGTTATTCATTACCAAATCCAACAATGTACCACCCCATGAGTCTTCTCCTCCTTCAGTATACCATTCTTCCCAGCAAACTTCTTTGCAGTTAAAATCTCCCATCATAATTATGTTTTCACAATTTTCCATCGTATTCTCTAAACATTTGCTTGTGTCTCTTATCATGTCTCCATATTCCTCTCTCCCCCAGGAATTTGTCTTAGGTGGAACGTATACGAGTACTAAGTCTCTTATTCTTCCTTTTCTCATCACCAACTCTACCTTCAACACCTCTGTCATTCCTTCTCCTTTTTCCACATTCCCTACTACCACATCCTTCCTTGTTAACACCATTACACCACCTCCCTTTTTCTGGTTTCTGTTTCGCCTCCATACATTATATTGAATCCTCAGAATCACTCAGCTTCGTTTCTACTAAACCCAATATGTCTGGTTTCTTGGCTCTCAGGTAATCGTTTACTTCTGTTAATGTTGACACTAGCCCATTTATATTTGTGTACGATACCCGCCATCCTTTTTCATTTTCCTTTGAACTGTCTTCTCTTACTCTTTCTCTTTTAGATACCACTTCTTCAGTTTTTGGTCTAAAACTCTCCAATAGAATTTGTTTTTCCTCTTCCGTTCTCAATTCGTTTTTTTCTTTGGCTTCTTTAAACAGTACATTCAATCTAGCTCTTTCTTCCTCATTCATATCTTTTCTTATCCATATTTTCTTATATTCTTCTGTCTTTGCCAGTTTCCATGCCTTAGATAATATATCTTGTGCTGTAGTTTGTGACCTAAACTTAACTTTTAAGGGGCGGGCCCCGCCCTCCTCATATTTGCCTAACCTATGTATCTCTTCTATTTCTTCTTCTATCTCCGTATTTTCTTCTACTACTTTAAATATTTCTTTTGACACTTTCTTTTCTTCCCCTTCTCTTATGTTTTTCTTGGGCAGCACTTTTTCTTTGAGACCAAAAATGATGACACATTTCTTTTTGTCCACCGTATCTCTAAGTAAATTTTCCTTTTGTTTGATTACTTTTATTACTTCTTTGGTCAGATTTTTCTTTTCATTTTCTTGATCTTCTATTATCTGATGTAAGCTTTCTTGGTCTTTTTCTTTTTCTATCTTCCATGTCTTTCTTTCATCTTTCATTTCCTCTTGTGTCATTTTCCATTTCTTATGTACTGCATTAATTTCTGCGTGCATTTCCACTACCTTTTCGTCGTCTTCTTTATGATTTAGTTCATGCACTCTTATTTTTCAATATAGTATTATCTGAACACTTTCTTTTCCATCTTCTCTAGTTTATCCATCAATTCGTGTACTACATTTTCTAGCATTATGACTCTTCTCTGATTCGTTTTCAGCCTTAATGTCTTTTTCTTTGGTATCAAAACCGTCAAAAGGTGTCATGGCGGGATCTTCCATCTTTGTTTACTTCCTATTTTTTTCACTTTTTAGGCTAATCATTTGGAGACGAGACTATTTAACTGCACAGCTCTCACCTGTAAGTACTCAAGGTCTTTTTGGGTCCTCTGCGTCCTTGTTTGGTCACAGCAGCCAGTCACAATAGCCAGTTGTGTTAGGAGCCTTCTTGAGCACTTCTGTACACACAGCTGACAGCTGTGTGTGTCGTGTGTGTGTGTCGTGTGTGTGTGTGGTCATACAGGAGGAAGGAGGTAGAAAGACGCGGGATGAGAGGGTCTCACCATGACCTGACTTTCTTCCTACTCCCTCCCCTCCCCCCTTCCCTCCATCCTCATTTGACACACACATACACACACAAGATCAGCTGATCGGCTGGGGTACAGACATGCTCAGGAAGGCTCCCAACACAACTGGCCATTGTGACTGGCTGCTGTGGCCATACAAGGACGCAGTTGACTACAAATGACCTTGAGTATCTGCAGGTAAGGGCTATGCAGTAAATTGTCCCGTCTCCATAGGATTAGCCTAAAAAAAAGTGAAAAAATAGACGGTGAAAAACGTAAACAAGATGGAAAGTCCTGCCAAAACTCCGTTTGATGGGTTTGCAACCAAGGAAAAGGACATATTAGGGTTGAAAATGAACCAAAGAAGAGTCATAAAGCTGGAAAATGTGGTACACGATCTAATGGAGAAATTAGATAAGATGGAAAAAAGAGTATTCGTCCTGGAGAAAGACAATACATTTTGAAAAATAGAGTGGATGAGGTTAACGGTAAACAAGACGATGCAAAGGTAGAGCAGCTGCATGCTGAAATGTATTCTGTACATAAGAAATGGAAAATGACACAAGAGGAAATGAAAGATGAAAGAAAGACATGGACGATAGAAAAAGAAAAAGACCAAGAAAACTTACATCAGATAATAGAAGATCAAGAAAATGAAAAGAAAAATCTGACCAAAGTAGTCAAAGTAATCAAACAAAAGGAAAATCTAGTAAGAGATACGGTAGACAAAAAGAAATGTGTCATCATTTTTGGTTTGAAGGAAAAAGTGCTGCCCAAGAAAGACTTGAGAGAAGAGGAAGAAAAGAAAGTGTCAAAAGAAATATTTAAAGTAGTAGAAGAAAATACGGAGATAGAAGAAGAAATAGAAGAGATACATAGGTTAGGCAAATATGAGGACGGCGGGGCCCGCCCCTTAAAAGTTAAGTTTAGGTCACAAACTACAGCACTAGATATATTGTCTAAGGCATGGAAACTGGCAAAGACAGAAGAATATAAGAAAATAAGGATAAGAAAAGATATGAATGAGGAAGAAAGAGCCAGTTTGAATGTACTGTTTAAAGAAGCCAAAGCAGAAAACGAATTGAGAACGGAAGAGGAAAAACAGAAATTCTATTGGAGAGTTTTGGACCAAAAACTGAAGAAGTGGTATCTAAAAGAGAAAGAGTAAGAGAAGACAGTTCAAAGGAAAATGAAGTAGGATGGCAGGTATCGTATACAAATATAAATGGGCTAGAGTCAACATTATCAGAAGTAAACGATTACCTGAGAGCCAAGAAACCAGACATATTAGGTCTAGTTGAAACGAAGCCGAGTGATTCTGAGGATGTGCCAGTTGGGGAGGGTCAATATAATGTATGGAGGCGAAACAGAAACCAGAAAAAGGGAGGGGGTTTAAGATGTTAACAAGGAAGGAGTGGTAGTGGGAAAAAATGTGGGAAAGGAAAAGGGAAGGCAGAGGTGTTAAAGGGTAGAGCGGGGTGTAAAAAAAAGGAAGAATAAGGATTAGACGTATCTTCCACCTAAGAAAAATTTCCTGGGGGAGAGAAGGGGGGAGAATGAAAGAGACAACAAAGTTAAGAATCGATGGAAAATAGTAGAACAAAATTTGATGGGGACTTTAAAAAAAAAGAAGTTTCGGGAAGAATGGAACAAAAGGAGGAGAAGTCGGGGGTGGACTTTTGGTTTGGTAATGAATAAATCATGACCGTGGTTAAAGAGAACACAAATTCGAGGGTAGCGAAAAACCATCAAGACAGACACTTTTGACGAAAGAACTGGAAGTTTAGTAAAGTAAAGTATCAGGCCCACTTGGAAAAAGGGACCATTCTTATTGTTTAAAAATGATGCAAAAAGGGGGAGAAAAAAGAACTAAAAAAGGAAAATACAATTAGGGAAAAGCGCTTTGAGGTTTAAGAACATTCTTGGAGAACGACGGGAGAAATTTCCCATGCAAAAGGGGTCCCCAAAAAAAGGGGATATTTTCATCCAAATTTTACACCGAAGGTATAAATAGTTATTTCCCAAGGGATATTTTATCAGAGAAAAGAAAAAAAATAAAGGGGTTTAACAGAAAATTAAATTGAAAGACTAGAAAGAAAAAAACATGAATAGTTGGGGGAAAAAAAGGGGGGCGCAATTTTGGGGGAAGTACAAACAATAAAATAATATGTAAAATCGAAGAAAAGAAGAAAGAAACTATGAGAGGAATAAAAAAAAAAATGTAAGAAAAAACCAAACTTTTCTAAAATATTAAGGGAAATTAAAAAAAAAGGGAAGGAATTAAGCTGGGGGAAAAAGGATAGTGTATGAAGACATTCAAAGCCGGGGGATGAATAAGTGACAGACTGTTTTTACAAGAGAAATTTTAATTAAAACAAAAATAAATGCAAAAAAAAATAAATGGAGTAAAAAACGTAATAGAAGAAAAAAGGCTAAGGGGAAAGTTAAAAATGAGAAAAGCCCGGGTCAGATGGGGGTTTCGAACGGGGATAATAAAAGGGGCAGAAACCCAAAAAATACAAAAAAATTACATATGTAATTGAAGTTCACTAAAAGGAAGCAAGTCCCGTTACTGGAAAGGAAAAATATTGGGTAAATCAAAAAGGGAGGTACAAAGAAGAACCAAAAATTTACAGGCCAGTATCTTAAACAATGTAGTAGAAAAAGTGTGAAACAATTTGAAGGACAGAGGGTTGAAATTTTTGGAAGAGACAAAACACACTTCAGGGGGCCTTTTGGATTTAAAGGGGAGGAATGTCATTAAAAACGAATTTTTTTGAGCTTTTATCGGTGACGATGGACCAGGAAAAGAGGGGGGGTCGATTGCATTTATTGGACCTAAAAAAGGCTTTTTGAAAATTACCTCTAAGAGACGTCGGGAAGCTAAAAACATGTAGGAGGATTAAAAGGGGGGTTTTTGGAAGGGGATGGAAGACTTTTTTAGCAACAGAGAGATGGAACAGTAATAAAGATCAAAAGTCAGAATGGGAGTGTAAAAGGGGGGATTCCTAATTTTGTTTGGCCCCCAGGGTTTTTGGTATATGAAAATGAATGACAAAAGGAGTAAAATTTTATGATTTATTCGGATGAGCAATTACTAAGAAATGAAAGTAAAGAGGACTGTGAGGATTTAAAAAAACGACTAGATAAGATTTTCAAGGGAGCAACAGGGGAAATGGAGTTTAATCCCAAAAAAAGGGAAAAATGAGGGAAAAGGGGCAGTAGCAAAAAGAGACAGAGGGGAAAGTATTGAGGGGGAAAAATGGATAATAAAAAAAAGTCGAAAAAATCTGGGAGTAGGATAAGGCAATTTGTCACAAAAAGCATATAAACAAGATCACGGAGTACATTATTTTGCTGAGGAATAAAAAAGGGCATTCAAATTTTGGATAAAGGGAATGATCAAGAAATTGATAACACCTGTTTCGCCCAAGGTTGGAAATAGCGGCGTGTTTTGGGGCACCATAAAAAAAAGGAAAAAGGGAAAGATTGAGAGAATACAAAGAGCCCCAAAAAAAAGGCTCCAAGCCGAAGTTTTAACAATGAAAAAAAGATTTTCAAAAAAAAAAAAAACCCCCAAAACACTTGAGAAAAGAAAAAAAAAGGGGGAATTTTTTATACATGTATAGGCAACGGGTTGGGAAAAAAATTATAGAAAAGTCTTTTTGTGGGGAGACAGAATACAAGAGGCATGGAAAGAAATTGGAAAAGGACAACATGAAAGAGGGATATAAAAAAATACATTTTCCCGTATAGAAGATAGAAGCCAGGAAAAAACCTTGGCAAAAGTGTTTAAGCAAAAAGTATTCGGGACTTTAAAGGCAAAGGATAATAAGGATTTGGGACGGGCAGTACAGCAACCCCTTTTTCCTGTATGTTTACAACGGGTAAATCATAGGTAAATACAACTAGGTAAATACAATATTAAATATACTTAACCGTTTTTCCCGGCGCATAAGACGCACCCCCCCCCATAAGAGACCCCTATTTTACAAGGAGGTTTTTAAAAAAAAAATATTGGGGGTTTTTTTAAGGATTTTTTTTTTTTTTAAATTTAGCAAAGTTTTTAAAAAAAAAGATTTGTAGGGGGAAGCAAAGATTATAGCATTACCTAAATAAATAACGCAGTGAATGTGAAAGAAAAAACAACTAGTCAAAATGAAAGGGGAAAGACAGGGAACCAAAAAAGGTCAAAATCAAAATTTTTCAGGATGCCCCACGAATGATTTCTAATTTTTTACCTATTCATTTTTAGTTAATGTTGTAGGGATGCCTTTTTGCTTTTTTGCTAGTGTTTAGACTTTTTTGGAAATTTTGCATATAGATATTGGGATTATTTTGGTAGTGGGCTTTCAAAAATCCTAAACTCTTACCCCCATCCTTGTAGCTTTTTCTTTAGTTTTTTGAGCCCTTTCCCCTGGCGCGTTGGGGAAAAATAATGAATTTCCCCAGTACCCAAAATCTACCTTATTTTAGCCCAAAAAATTAAATTAGGGGGAAATCAGATTAGGTTAGCTTAGGTTGGTTAAGGTGGGGGGTTGGTTTGTAACAAATATAGAAAAAACAAAATTTTCCCCAAAAATGCAGGGAAGCGAGCATTTTTTCGGGTGGACCTGGAGGGGCAGGTTTCCCCCCCCCCCCCCCCCCAAAACATTAAAAAACTATTTTTGAAAAAACGAGAGCCAGATAATTTAAAAAAACATCAAAAATATCAGGACTAAGTTTGGCCCCAAAAAAGGTTGCCCAATCAAAAACTCACGAAGATATTTTAATAAAAAAAATGTAAAAATAACCATTTTCCTTTTTTGTTTTAATTTTTGAAGGGGACGTTTTTGGGATCGACGTTTTGCCTGGGTTTTCACCCATGAATCTATCACAGTCCGGGGTTGATTAGTCTTTTCAGGAAGGTACGGGAAGGGTGGTTTTACATCTGAAAAACGCAGGTTCTGCACCGTGCCTGTATACCTATTTTTCACGGTTCGCATTTTCGGCAGTTCCCGCTCACCCTCTAACAGAATGGGCCCCAAAAGCTTGGTTTAAAAAATTTGCATAATGCCTTCTGTGGGAAGAAGAGGGGTTAACCCAAAAGACACTGTTTTGGGGACAAAACTAGAGAAAAAAAGACAATTCAGGACGGCACATCCATTACTTTAAAAATATTCTTCCCAGAAACCATACGTGACAGAAAGGGTGTATTTGGAGCCCTTTACGGGGGCCCCCGTTTATGTAAAAGTTATTTTTTTGAATGTAAAAAAATTCTAACGGGGTGATGACGGTGCCGGTCACCAAAGGTTATGGGGTATTTGGCCGAGGGGACGGTGTAGTGCCGTGATGGGTTTTCTGGTGTACCGTGTGGAAGACTTTCCTCGGGACATTTTTCAGCCTTTTTATAGCCTTTCTACGTTTCCTTAATGTAGAGGCAGGGGGGGGGGGTTTAGGGGTCAAGGGGGTACAAAGGCCCTTTATTCTCCTACCCCCCCTTGCTACCACTGTACGGGGCCTAACACAAACCACATACCACCCAAGGCTTAGGCCGCCCCTTGTCTGGGGCCAGGATAGAGGCCCGGGGGGGTGACCTAACCCTGACCTGACTTTCCTCGCCGACCCAAATGCCACCACCGGGAATTCACAGGCCAGAACCGAGACAACATGGGGCGCACCCCTTTCCCCCCGTTGTACAAGCTCCTGTCAAAAAAACAACAAAACCAAAAACCCCCTTTTTCCATCCTTTTGTTTAGACAGGGTCCCCAAGATACTACCCTCCCCCTCACCGCTCACCTCCTTCAAAAAAAATTTAAAGCTCTTTTTTCACTTTCCATTTTTCAACAATACCACCACGAAGTTCCATCACCATTTTCTGCCTCCCCTTTTATCATTCCTTCCAATTTGTGTCAACTTTATCCCGATCGAATCGGGTTAATTAAGGCGAATCAATATCGGGGTGTTTGTTTTTCCCCTGGTGCGGGGAGGAGTCTGAGCGGAAACCCATGGTGGGGACGCGGGGGGTTTTCCCCAATGAAGTATCCCAGGTGAACGGCAGACCGGAATATCCGACGTTTTTTCAATGGAGACAGCATGGGGGGTGGATGATGTTTACATCTGACACGGGCCCTCTTGGACAACAATCCTATTTGTTGCCCCCCGCTCTTTTTTTCTCTTAAAACCCCCCTTTTTTTTTATTATGAATTTCGTTGATAACACGTTACAAATTTGGCTCCTTTAACTATGATCAACACAGATCACTCCAGACCCCTTTATAATACACCCCGGCTTTCGCATCTCTGCCCAACCCCCTCATTCGCTAATATGGGGGCATTAGACCCGGGTGAACTTTGCTTCCTTTTAAGGAAAAAACGGGGCTTATGCGCCGGCAAATACGGGATATTATATATATTATTATATATATATATATATATATAATTATAAAATTACACCAAACCCGATTTCCCGGACTAATAGGGGAGCATGGTCCGGAATCGCAAAAGCCGGGAACGCAGTAAAAAAAAAAAAAAAAAAAAAAAAAAAAAATCCGATGCCCTTTCCCCTCCCGGGCGTTTATCCTACTTTTATTTTTTTCCGGGGCCCCACAAAATCAACTACCCCCCCGCGGAATTTTTCCCCTGAGAAACAGCCACCGGGGGGATGCAGCAGAAAGGTCAATGTCTCAAAGACTTTTGCACCAGGGCAGGGGGGTCAGGGGGCTAAAAGGGGCTGGAGGGAACCATGAGTGCGTGGCCCAAATGTAAACAATACGACCGCTGGCAGCTGCCACCTGGCGGGGAGCGCGGACACTGACCCGGGGGACAGGGGAACGCTCGGACCGCCGGGCAAAATTGGCAATTTTGAAAAGGACCCGGCTTTTAAGTAAAAAAAAAAAAAAAAAAAAAAAAAAAAAAAAAAAAAAAAAAAAAAAATAGTCTGAGACTGACATATCCCCGGACCTCGGATTTTGTCCGGCAAATCCGATATCCAGGAAATCAAGGTCCGGGAAATCGAGGTTTGTGTATATATATATATATATATATATATATATATATATATATATATTATATATATATATATATATATATATATATATATAATATTATTTATTTATTTATATGTATATATACGTATATAGAGAGGCAATACTTTACTCAGGAGGGAAGCGGGATCTTAAAATGAAGATTAAAACCAGCGCTGGTAAAAACATCTATCTTGATTTCTTTATGGAACGTTTCGGCTATATACATAAGCCATCATCAGCCTAAAAACAGAAATAATACATGTAAAAAATTGAAAATATACAAATTATAATGATATGAATATTTAAAATGCCTAACCTAAATTAAATGATAAAAACACAGAGATACAGGTTGAAGTTCCCAAAGTCGGCAACCTTGGGACCAGCGCCGAGCCGAGTAATGGAATTTTCCGACTTTTAGAACGTAGATATATTAAGGGGAAAAAAATGGTTTGGGAGCCATAATACCAATAACAGACCTGTAGAAGTTCACAAAATAACAGTGTACACAACTCTACAGTCACAACACCACTGAACAATAACAACAAACAAATCGGCGGGAGAAACCAAGCGGCCTAGTGTGGCACCTAGCGGCCGACCCGCAAGTACGGTGCCGGGTTTTGGGTGTTTCTGCCGTGTTTTTGGAAAATCGGGAAACCCCATAGCCGAGTTTTGGGTGTTGCCGAGTCTTGGGATGCCGAGTTTGGGAACTTCAACCTGTACAACAATATTATAAACACTACACCATAGACCACTGTATACCTGGACTGTGCACGGAATATCGGCCTGTCGCACAAGGGCCCGAAGTCGGAGGGCCGCTCGGATTCATATATATATATACGGATCATATAGACTGGTTTATCAGTATATATGATATACTGTAATCTTTGTAAATGTTTGTTCTATAATATTATCAAAAAAAAAAACAGTAAAACACGCAAAAGAAATGCCCATTACGAGACTATGAAGAAATATGCATGAACTTAATATTCACTTCAACTCTTCGCCATTTAAAACTTTGTGAGTCAACTTTTATCATGAAGGATGTCAATAGAATCTTGTCAATTGAAAAAAAAGGGGGAATGTAAACATACCAGCGTGAGGACAGATTACGTAGTTGATTTGAATGTATTATGGTATTTGAAATACTTGTAACAGGTAAGTACTGAGGTACTGAGTACTGAGGAAGTACTACAACATTCGTCTTGGAAGACCATTGTATTTTTCAGGGGATTTTGGGGGGAAAAAAAACGAGTCTTATAACCGTAATATATGGTACTACGCCTCGCACCGGACTAATAGCACGTTTTTGCGACGTTCACCACTCTGAACCTTCTAGTCCAGAAACCGGGGCAGACTGGACTGATGCTCGCGAAAATGCATCGAGACTGGCCCCGTCCCATTCGTTCTTCCTATTGGCTGGGGGATCGAGTGGGGGGTCCTCCGGCCAGAAATCCAAAACATTTTAAAAAAGCGCGCGTTTTTACTCAATGGAAGTCAAGTAGCAGGGATGACTGTGAAAAAAAGAAGATGAAATTTCATTTCATTTATCGTTAATAACCTATCTATAGTTGCCACTGCACTAATTCGCAGGGGGGCATATATTACGAGTTTTAGCATCATACAGATTTACATCATGTGTACACCGTGTACGTGTACACGTCCACAGTACGTAGCTTACATATCTATACATAACACTATAGCTACATGTCTTCAGTGACACATACAAGTCTGTAGTGATGCTAAATTTCGTAATATATGGCGCCTGGGTGGACATTATGCAGTGGCGACTATAGTGTTGTTGACGGTACAGTTCTTTTCCCAAGTGTTGGTGTCAAGCAAACTTGCGAATCTTTGTAATTTTTCGTGGAAATTACTTTAGTCTATGGTCGGCCATCATGGTGTTTCTGTCTGTATCAGCAGCACGAAAAGCTCCTGGTCGTCTTCCCGCTGCTGTAGTGGCCGCATGCGCCAGTCTCCCCACACTAGTCACCAGGTGGTCCTGCTCGCTGGCCTGGCCCAGTCCTCGCCTGTTCCAGCCTCGGCCCCAATCCGCCTCGCGAAAAACAGTGGGGCCGCCCGGGGAAACTGTCCCTGTCCAGACCGGGCCGAAGCGGTCGCGAAAAACGCGCTATAAATACAGCATTTTTACAGGGTTTTCAATACCAGAGTTTTGCGATCCTCGAGTTTAGCGCTATGCCTTCGAAGAAGCAAGCGCGAAACTCGGGATGGTCGGTATATATATACCCACAAACCTCGTTTCCCGGACCTCCATTTTCCCGGATACGGATTTTTACCGGACAAATCCGAGGTCCGGGGATATGTCAGAGTCCCGGCAATTTTTTTTATTTTTTTATATTTATTATATGTTGAAATGCTGGTTCTGTTCTAAATTGACAAAGTTGTTCCGGCGGTCGAAGCATCTCTGTCACCCCCTGGTCATGTCCGTGCCTCCCGCCAGGTGGGTTTAAACCGATGGAGTGATGAATAGCTAGTTGGTCCACACGGAGAGAGAAAACTCTGACTTCAGTGGTAACAGTTTAATTTTTATTGAAAATATCAACATACATATATAAAAACAGATTTGAATAATAAATAAGTAACCATGGTTTTTAGTCACGCGCTAATGAGTTGCGCCTGGGGTATGGTGAATGTGAGATGGTGAGTTACATGTTTGTTAAGTATAGTTACAGTAGAAAACCAGAAAATAAAGGGTTTATGAAAAAGTAATTATATAAAAAAAACTACCTCCCTGAACAGAAATTAATAAAACAAGTTTTATAACCAGTGGTGGGCTAAAACCACACGTTTTCGTCTTTTAGAGCTGGTGTTAGAGAGGCACGAAGTTTATAGGAGGGACTGCTGCAAACTCCCCTACTAGCGGTGTGTAGGAGGGAAGCCCTCAATACTCCCTTCCTAGTGACGAGGGGAGGAGGAAAGAAAAATCTTGGTTGGTGAGCGGTGCTGGCTGGTGTTTACTGTTGCCACTTTTGATGTGGTTGACGTGGAGGGCTGTGGTGACCCGTTGCTGGCGTGGCAGTGTTTGCCGCCGTGCAGTGTTGCCCAAAAAAGAGACCATGGCGTGGTGCCGCCGCTTGTGGTGCGGGCGTGGCAGTATTGCCGCCCTGGCAGGGGTTTCAGGCGTGGCGGTGTTGCCTCGATGGCAGTGGGGTGCCGCCCGCTGTGTTCGTGCATGGCAAGTAGTGCCGCCATGGCAAGTGTTGCAGGCGGGCGGTGTTGCGGGCGTGGCATGTTACCGCCAGGCAGTGGTTCCGCCGGCTTGTGTGCCTGGCCGTGGCATTTGCCGCCATGGCAGTGTGTGCAGGCGTGGCGGTGGTTGCGGGACGGGTCCAGTGTTACCGCCATGGCAGGGTGCCGCCGGCTGTGTGCGGGCGTGGCAGTATTGCCGCCATGGCATGTTGCCTCGGCTGTGTTGCGGGCTGTGGCAGTGTTTCCCGCCATGGCAGTGTTGCCCGCCGGCTGTTGCGGGCGTGGCAGTGTTGCGGCCATGGCAGTGTTTGCGCCTGGTAGTGTTTGGCGCCTGGTAGTGTTGCCGCCTGGTGAGTGGTTGCCGCCTGGTGTGTTGCCGCCCCTGTAGTGTTTGCAGCCTGGTGATGATTAATCATCTCCAGGGCGGTGAGTAATCCACAGGGCGATGAGTAATCCACGGGGCGATGAGTAAGGTCCACAGGGCTGTGAGTAATCCACAGGGCGATGAGTATCCACAGGGCGGTGAGTAATCCACAGGGCGATGAGTAATCCCAGGGGCGGTGAGTAATCCAAGAGGGCGGTGAGTAACCACAGGGCGTGATTATAGCGACCGTGGAGTCAAGTTTACTCTACACCGCGGGGCCGCGAGGTAAGGGTTTTTTGACTGAATTCGGCGAACCACGCTGAGGGAGCAAGGGCCGCGCTGAATGGCGTGTTGGAGGCCGTGCTGAGGACGCAGGAAGGCATCAGAGGTTGCAGAGGCCGCGCAGAATGCGCATGAGGCCGCTGAGGATGCGTAAGGCGTCCAGAGGGATAAAGCCGCGCAGGAGTGCCGCATAGGCCGGTGAAGACGCTTAAGGCTTCTGAGGGTTGCAAAGGGGCCGCGCTGAACGCGAATAAGGCCGTGCTGCTGAACGCAAGAAAGCATCAGAGGGGGTACAGATGGTGCCAGGGGGGGAGAGGTATAACCTTTAAGGTGGCAGCTACACATGGGTGTGTTCTCCTAACCTATAGCTCAGCGAAGCGAACCCCATAACGGAGGCCTAAGCTTTTTTGCCATAGGAGTGTAGACGGAATGTGTTCCTTAAGACGCAGTCCTTCCAACTGGGGAGGAATTGCTGCTCCTTATATAGCACAATGTTTATAGCCACGCTATAGACCATAGCTACACGATCCCCGGGGGTCCACCAATTTTAACCGTGACGGGAATGATGATAGCTAGTTGGTCACACTGGAGAGAAACTCTGACTCCAGTGGTAAAGGGTTAATTTTTAATTGAAAATATCAACGATACATAACAAAAAACAGATTTGAATAATAAATAGACAATAGTTTTTTAGGTCCAGCGCGCTAATAGCAGTGCGCGCTGGTAAAGGGTGAAGTGTGAGATGGTGAGGTTACATTTTTGTTAATTATAGTTTACATTAGACAACATAAAATAAAGGTTTTTATGAAAAAAGTATATACTTAATACTGAAAATTAATAAAAACAAGTTTATAACAGTGTGGGCTAAAACCACAACGTTTTCCCTCTTTTAAGGTACGCTGGTGTTCGAGAGAACTGAAGTTTATAGGAGGGACTGCTGGGGCAAACTCCCCTCCTAGCGGTTTGTAAGAGGTAAGCCGCTGCAGCACCTGCTCCGCTTTCGTAATCGTCTACATTTTGGCGCAAGACACTCACGTCCAC